>PVJA010037401.1:0-20378 GCA_004027025.1 Myocastor coypus | reverse complement strand
TTGTTTCAATTTTTTTATTGTTTAAATTTAACAATGGTTATATTATGTATTTTCATCATCAGATCAGTTTAGATTAATACATATAGGTATATAAGATTGATCAAACAATTAAACATTAACCTTTCTAAATCCACATTACTTTTTTTTTCTTTTCCCCTTTCTTTTCTTTGAAAGTTGACATATTGCATATTGTCCTCACAATCATTCTACAGAGTACAGTGTGTGTGTATGACCCACCCCTCTATTGATGTTGCTTAGAAAAAAAAAAAAAAGGAAAGAATATATTTCTCTTTGGACTAAGAGGAAGCAGATACATACACAGTCAAAGGTTTTGCAATTGCAGTGGGCCACCAGTGAAGCTTGTGATGTTGGAGGCTATTGAATCTAAGCCTCCTAAAGCGCATCTCACCAATCTAGCTCTGCATTCCATGCATTGTAATTAAGGACTTTTTTTTTCTTCTCTTGCTGGATGGTCAAGGGCAAGTCGAAGCAAGACCTGTATAACTAAACATTCATTTTTTATTTTTTTTTTTTGTATCTTCCAGGGTCAAATCCCCTCAGGATTAAGTTTGAGACCATAGACAGTACTTTGTAGAACTGTTGTTAGTGTCAGCCTTCGAGACGAGTCACGGCCATTGCTTGGCCATTTTGCTTTCTGTGAAAGCCTGAGAGAATGTTTTTCTCTGGGTGACTCTGCTTAGACCCACTGCAGTTCATTCATCCCTTTCCTCTGAGGTCCCATAATCTCCTTGACCAGGAAATTTGGGACACCTCTGAGTTATAGGATATTACAGCACAGGTTCTCTTATATCCTGGGTCTTTATTGACCTTGAAGGGCTAGGTCCAAAATATTGGCTATCCTTATAGCCCTTCTTTTTCTCCAATTTTCGAGACCTTGATTCTTCATTCATAGATCTTCACACTAATTGCAATTTAGATGGTGACATTTTTTCTGTGTAATATTACAATTTTGCCAATTTTTGTCGCAGGAATAGTTTAAACGAATGCAAGTAAATAGAAAGTGTTGTTGTTGATTCCATCATGGCAAATCACTTTGATTTCTCAGTCTCTTATCCTAAATCTTAACAGTTAATTAGCACATCATTAAACTTGTGAGGAAAATATTCATTAGACTGGCAGGTGGCTGGGCCCTAAATTAATAAAAATACGTGCTATTTCTTTCAATGAAAAAATAGAACAGTAAGTGATGTCACTTCAGGATGCTGGTTTTGGTGTTTTACAATATTTGTAACCAAAATTATTAATATGCATATACTAATAAAAATTTCAAATATATAATTAAAAACATTGCCTAAATTTCTCATTCACATACTAATACTAATTGAGATTAGTATTATTATTTTCAATTTTTTAATGTGTACTTCTGTCAGATAACACAGCAGTAAATGAAATTTTAAGCCTATAAAAATCATAGAAGCATGTTTTAAACCACAAGAATAATTTCTGGCATTTTTAGTTTTCCATTAATGTGGCTTAAAATAAAGTATATTACAAGGGAAATTATAAACCAACTAATATCGAGTTCAATTAGCTAGCTGAAAACAGAAATTTATGACACAGTGTGTACCTCTCCTGTCTTAAAATATACCTATGCCTGCAAGGTTCCTGCCAGTAACTTTCTACAGTTGAGGAAACAGCCCTGATTTGCACTGACATTCAATGTCTTACCCTGGGCAAATACCTGCAGTCTTTTGTTGGTGCCTGTCTATAGGCAGAGGAAAGCCTCAGAACAGGAGCTTCTAAAAGCAATTATGTTCTTTCTTTATTTTTTTAAAATTATCATATTGTCACCCTAGTGTAAGAAAAAGATAGAAGAAGATCCCAAATGTACAATATATGTTGTAAAAGGGGAAGAAACTGCTCAAAAGAACAATTAGTTTCTTGACTGTTATAGGAAGGGCACTGGAGAACAGTGAAGAATATTAGCGCCAACTTATATAGTTCTTTTCGTTTCAAAGGCCTTACAAACTTATCATTGATTTTTAATACAATTTAACAGACAAATGAGTCAATATATGGACAAATTCTAAGTTAGCCCCTTCGCCAGCAGCGTTCCCAACAAGCTGTGTTCTGGTAGACTCATCTGCATCCATTGAACCCTCAACATACAGAGAGCACTGCGCTTACTGCAGCGCATGCCTACAACACACACTTGCCTATGCTGAGGTTTTAGGGAAATCATTTTGGAACCAAAAAGAATTGATAGAATTTCTTCTCTATCATTTGACTTCATTCCTTTTGGCATGTTATTTAACATTGCTCAGTATTAGATTTTTACATATTAAATAGAGAAGTGTTTTATAATTAGTTGAGCAATTGTGATGATCAAACTTTATAACCCAAAGTAATGTTCCAGCCCAGTCGTTCAGTGATTATTCTAGGCAAGATATTGGATGAATTCTGGCCTGCTATTACTCCTACAGTTCTATGCAGCATGATTTAGAAATAACTACCAGGTGCTGTTGCATAGTTTTCGTTGTTCTTCAATATAGAGACTGGAAAACCCCAAAAAATGACATCCTAATAAATGTGCATAGCAAAAATTTTACAGCGGATGATAGGCTTGAATTTAAATTTAACATTAAAATAGAATAAAGGTTTAAATATAGATTTAGTAAGAATTTATATTTTTGTATGATTCTTCTCTACGGAAAATATTTGCGATATTATTAAAACATTCATGACAAAGCCAGCCAAACAACTCAGGGGATTAAAGTGCCTGCAAGCAGGCGTAGTGGCCAGGATTCCATCCCCTGGCGTGCTGTACCAGCCCTGTCTCCAGGGCACGGTGAGATGGCAGTTGAGACTGGGTGTGGTGGCATGCACCTGTAATCCCAGTTTTTTGGAGGCTGCAATCAGGTGAATCAGTATGAGTCCAATCTAGTAGTGAGACCTTGAACACCCTGCAGAACTTTCTGTAGAATGCCACTGCCTTGGGCTTCTACCATCAGGGTGCAGCTCTCCCTTTTCACCACATCCTTGCCAGCACTCGTTATTTTTTCCTTTTTAATAACAGATGAACTTATTGGGGTGATGTGTTATCTCACCGGGGTTTTGATTTGCATTTCTCTGATCATCCATGACTTGAACTTTTTTTCCATGTGCCTATTGGCCATTGGTAGATCATTATAATTTACTTATTTATTACAAAATGTATTTAATTTTTTCAAAAACTAGAAGGAAGGATTGTAAAATTTTTCAACATAAAGAAATGATTCATCTTTGATGGGATAGATGCATTTACCCTGATTTCAATATTATATAACATGTTCATGTATTCAAAATTTCACAGCACCCATTAACATATAATATAAAATATATTATGTACAACTATAAATTCCCTATAGTGAAATGATCATTTTGTATATCAAACTGTACCAATAAAAATAATTTTTAAAATCAAGAAATATTCATGACAAACTTTAAAAGCAGGAGTTATTGACTGAAAAATTTCAGATTTAAAGTTCTGAAGTTAAGCTTTCTTTTACCGATAGAAATATTACAAGAAAAACTACATTTCCATTTATGATATAAAGCAGCAAAGGAATGAATGATGCTTTTAGAAATTACAATTATCAAAAAATAACAAGTTAGAAGAAAAATATCACCAGCAGCTAATATACACCATAAATAAAAATTCTGAAGGGCAAAAATGTTACCTGTTCCTTAAACAAGTTATGACTTCCACATGGTTTCTAGAAAATAACTCTATTTATAGTAGAAATTAACTTTATTTACTTATAATATACAGGTAGTTAAATGGCAACACAAGAAAAAATACATAGAGGTGTACAGGGCCAGTAAAATTTAAAAAGCAAAGAAGTTCATGTGTTAATTTCTTTAAATTTTCTATAAATTGTATTTTTACTCCCAGTATTTTTTCTTAAAGGAGGAAAGTTTTAGTTAACTCACAGTTTATAGGGGTTTCAGCCTATGATTGGCTGGATCCAAGGCAGGGTTGCAGCATGGCAAAAGGGCAGTGGTCCATCAGTGGCCATGACGGAAGACTGCAGAACCAAGAGCACAAAGGGGGAGGGAGGAAGGAAAAGAGAGAGAGAGAGACAGAGAGAGAGAGACAGGGAGACAGAGAGACAGAGAGACAGAGAGAGAGAATGCAACACAGACAGAGAAAAAGAAATTGAGAGAGAGAGGAGGGAAGGAGAGACAGAGACAGAGGTAGACACAAACAGAGACAGAGGAGACACTGAAAGACAGAGAAAGATAGAGACAAAGAGACAGAAACAGAGACAAAGACGCAGAGAGAAAGAAACAGGCACAGTGTCTAAATTTTAAACCTGCATACATATGAATTTTTAGTCATGAATTTAGTAATTAACTGTGATCTATATAATAGCTTTAACATGTATGGAAAATTTTGTTTTTTAATGATACCTATGGAGAAAGAAAATACTAAGACTAACCTAGTATGATATTTAAACATGACTAGGTGTTAAAAGATTTCCATCAAGAGAGACAAATTTCACAGTAGATTTATTCATTTTGAGGAGCTATCATTAAATAATGAGGTCTAAATTTTTAAATAATTTTTATAATAGATTTTATAATAGGTTAGAAATTAAGAAATGATTTGTCTCTGCCCATCAAATAGGGGTAAAGCTCAAGGTCTCACACGTGTGAAGCAGATGTCCTGACCAGATTGGCAGCCTCAGAATTTCCCTTATATAAACATTTTACTACATAAAAATAAGATATCAGGGGAAACTGCCCACTGTGCATAAACTGGGTTGGAATAATATTATAAGAAAAATTTAAATATTTCACAATATATATATGCTATACTTGATTCTTTTCTATTTCAAAGAGAATACAGAATAACACAAAAGATTAAAAATGATGAGGAATTTCACAAACAAAATAATATGAATTCAAAAGTGTTTGTTGTATTGCATAGAACTATCTTCAAATTAGTTGTTCAGATTACCAGATTTACGCATGTAAGATTGGAAAACAGAAAGAAAAAAGTTGTAAGAAATTAAGATGAGAGAAAAATGAATATCTATTTAACATCTATTTAAACCTTAGATATTAGACATATATCTCACATAGGTTATATTTTACATATGTCTTTAAAGCATGTTTAAAATTTTTGTCTGAAAATACCACTGTAGTTAAAATAAATAGGTATTTTCTATATATTCGGCCATATTATTTATCATATATAAACTGACATTTTTAAATGTAAATAATGATAAAATTAATAATTATGCCAGGATAGTGGATATCATCTAGGAGTCCTAAGGGGAAATTAGAACAAATGATACTGTCTTTCTCCACAGACACTGGATGCTAAAGCCATGGAAATTTCATTTTCCTTCCCTATCCTTCTCCTTTGAAATATAAAGCAAAAAAAAAAAAAAAAAAAATCTTCTTTTCTTATCTTAAAACACAGTTTATGAAAGTAATACTTTCCTTCCACTATTGGAGCTTAAACTTTAAAAGCAGCTCTTCTGGGGTAAGACAGCAATTCTACTATCTGCACACCAGGGGTGACACCGTGAGGGAAGGCTCTCCTGAGTACCATAGGTAGAGATGGCTCAGGCAAAGGGCGGGACGATTTTATAAAGCAAAGGGGATGCAAAGTAGCTGGTGCAGCTCAGCTGAGGCTTCACTTTCTGTAGCTTTAGCAAGAGGCAGCCATGTCTGAATAACTGAAACTGGATTATCACTAACCTTGAGAGATATTCCACGTTGCATGTTTTATTGTTCTCCTTTTACTTCTAATTTCAAATAAGAGCTATTGCCAATCAACTTCACTTTCTCCTGCAATAATGACCTGAAATTCAAACTTCTACATGAAGTTTTCTGTGATTAAGTCATTTAAAGACATTAAACAGTCTTGAGCAATAATCAGTCAGAGCGGTTACCCATTTTAGATGAGTCATCTGAATAATAAATGCTCTGAAATGTCCTATTCAGTAGCAGTTTTAGCCTGAGCTTTTTCTATAATTGCCTTATTCCCTCAGCACAATTACTAAATGTCCACACACTTCTACTATTTTACTACCAAATCACTTGCTCTTGTTCATCAGCTTTGCAAATTAATAGTATGATAAATGAACAGGGGTAGCTTACTTTAAAGGAATGCTAAAGTGGTTTTCTGTAAGTGGCTTATAAATACACCTTAAATGTTTAGTAAGTTGAATATTTCTTATTATACAGGAAACCTGTATTTCTTTCCAAATTGTGTTCTTCCCATGACATTGAATTTCATCAGGATGAAATAACAGTGGTATCAATAATGATAATAATAATTCACATCCATTTATCCCAAAGAAGTGACAAATATCGTGCTAGGCATCGTATGTATAATGCCTCTTATTCAATTCTTGATACAAAATTGTATGGTAGTTATATTCTTGTTTTTAGCTTCAAAATTATGCACAATTTGGCATCTTAGAAATCACACACACACACTTGTTCTCATAAGTCCTACTTCATTTAAACAACATTTCTATAAAATCAGAAAATATTGAGTTAATTAGTAACATCTCTAGTTCATTATGAATGTAGTTAATCAATTTATAATTTAAGACGTTTTCTTAGAGGTGAAAATATAAAAATATCAGGGAATTACTTTGTATGAAAAAATAGACAAAGCTAACTATAAAAAAGGTTATTTTGTATATTGGTAGAAACTGTTAAGTGATTTGGGGGCATTTGTTTATTTCTGTGTCCACTTCAAAAAGCATTTGCTTATTGCTCAGTTTTCACTTTTATATGAAGAAAATAAGGCATAAATTTATAAAAGTATGATGATAATTCTCTGTAGATATGTGAACTGATGAGCAGTCTTCAGTTCACTGTCTTTTCTTGCAAATATAATGTTGATTTTGTTCAGCTGCGCTGTATTGTGCTGGAGGGGCTCAGTCTTGACTGAGTATCATCCCTTATTAGTAAGTGGATGTTCTTGCTTGACAGCTACTTCCCCAGCCCCCCCCCCAAATTAAAAAGAACCATGCGACCCGTCATGTGTTCTCTCATAGGCAAACAGAAATGGAAGGAACAGGGGGCACTAAATATTTAAGAAACATCTATGCAAGAGTAGATTTCATGTACACTATACTATCCTACAGTTCATAGAGAAAAAAAAAACCTCACAAAACAAATTAACATGCTTCAATCACAGACATTATCAAAATCAATTTAAAACAGAAAGCAAGAGGGAAGGTGGGAGATATTAACAAACACCTTTAGAGTAGTATGAAAGAAAGGTGGAAGGACCAAGTTACCTGAAGCCTAGTTATGCATGTCTATGCATCCTATTATTCAGTGCAGCGTCAGACTTCCCTGCTGGTAGTAGAGTTATGAGGAATAACGCTGAGGGCTTTCTGCCTGGTGTCATAGGAAGAAGGTGTTGTAGGCCAAAGACAGTTGAATTGTTTGAGAAATGAAAAGAGTATACTTGGTGAAAGTGGGAAGTTGGCAAATATCCTAATGAACAGCTATAGCTTACATTTCTGTCTTTAGCAGAAAAGATAGGAAGCCAAGTGGCTTACCAACAGGCTTCTAAATCAGAATTTATGGATATAAAGTGCCTCAAACTTTGATACTCATGTATAAAATCACATGTACATTTACATTACCATAAATATCTACTGCACAGTGATTCATAAGGATTTAGTTTCTCTTGATTCTTCCATTCCTATTCATCTACAATAAATACACACCTTCTCTGTCCTTTAAATATTTAGTAGTAATAGGTCCTATGACTTTTGTCTTACATCTACTAAATGGATTAATTATCTATCATGGAAATGCCTTGAACAGTTTCTATTGTCTTTTTAACTATAGATGCAGTCATCTAAGAGAATTTAGATGAATGTGTTAGTTTCGAAAAAAATCACATGATCATTCACACAAGAAATATACTTTATACTTTTTAATCAGTCAAAGCAAGCTTCATATTTTTTGCCTGCAGCTTGGGATGATGGCATAAGATCACGACCTGGTGGCTGTGAGAACTGTTCTGCTTGCTTCCATGAGAAGTTGTTCTGGGATCAAAGAGAAATCTGCTTCTTCAGAGACATTTTTAAGCCACTGAACGAAATTCAGAATTGCTTACTATAGATGTTTCGTGACATAAACAAAAGATAGCCTAAGCCATTTATACCTTTTTTTTTCTGTTTTCGTACAAACACATCTAACTTATTGAAGGCCCATTACTACCTTTCAAAATTCTTTATCAGGGCAAATGGAGAGGCTCACAAAAATGTTTTGAGCTTTAAAAAGATGAAAAACAAAGAAAAAGTAAAGAATAAATAGAAAGTTCTGAGAAAATGTGGAATGTATTGTTGAAGATTAGATATATGATATATGTATATATAAATCAGACTATATATAATATACATTTATAAATTCATTATCACACATAAAAGTTTCAAAAGCAATGAAGCAACCAGTTTACTATGTCATTTAAGATTTTGATACACTAATGAAAAGAAAAACTGCTGTTTTGTTTTGTGTATAAATGTGTGTATGTGTGTGTTCTCTTGATATGGTGATATTACTCTTATTATTTGCATGATTTGGAAATTTGTGTATTTCTGTATGTAGAGATATATACTATTAAACACCTATTAATAAGGCCAAATAGATGCCCTCAAAGGGCTCATTGAGATGGCCAATGGGACTGAGTGTGGTGATGCACACCTTTATGTGACACTAACCTGCAGATTGTAATTATCTGCTTAATGTGTGCACCTGGTCATAGTAAACCAGTGCCAAAGTCATCTCACAATGAGTGGTACAGTACCAAGAAGCTATTACAAGTCTCTAGAGTACAATGCTTCAGTCCCATATCCTGCTTCAAACTTGTCTTAATTGTATAACTTTGAACAAGTACCTTAATTGTTTTGTATACGGGATATTTAAATAACCTAATGCAGAGTAGTTACAGAAGAGGATTGGTTTAATTATGTATTCAGTGACTATTTAGAGCAACCATCCTTTATCGGTGAAGTCAGACTGTCACCTTAAATGGCAAAAAGATAGAAATATATATCATTTCAGCTGTTAACAATGTTGACAAAACATAACTGTGTATGTTCTTCTTACAAAGTACAGCTAAATATTCTAAACCAACAAAGAATACTCTGAAAGATACAGGTAGACCAAATAAGGATCTTGGTATCGGAGAAACAACCATGGTGTTTTTCCAGAATTTTATTTTTACATTATGTAGTCTCATGGATTGTTCACTGTATAAGTTGCCAATGCAGAAATACACATGGAATCTTACCAAAGCCAATAACCAATGAAGTAGATAGATAGATAGATAGATAGATAGATAGATAGATAGATAGATAGATATACATTCCAGTACGGGGGTTTGAACTCAGGATCTTGCACTTTCCAGGCAAGTGCTTATTCTACTGAGCTATTTCCGCACCCCCCCATGAATTGTAATTTTTTATAGAAAAAGCACAACAAAGAAGCCACCTCAAAGGGCACATAACTTACATAATAACTACTCATGGAGAGTAACTCAGAAAATTACCACAGCTTCACCCTCATCTCTTCCAGTGCCACTATAATTCCACCTTTTTTAGACTATAAGAGATAGCCCAACATGTCTAAGGTGCTAGGGAAAGCTAAATAGGGTGCTGGGTGCATTTCTATTCTCCAGAGCATGACAACCCACCTCTTCACTGCACAAGGAGATCCCACAGAAAAGCTAGCCTTTCATCTCTGCCACCCAGGAGGGTATATCCTTTCCATATATACTGGCTTGGGGATAGAAGGAGCTAATTATTCACTTGGGATCCTTAGCATTATGCAGTTCCTCAGATCCTTCCCACAGTGCCACTGTTATGACACAATATGAGTAGTAGAACCCTCTTACTCTTCAATGACTATAATGTAGAATAAGAAACCTAATGGAGAACTAGAACTCTCACCCTATTCAGTCATAATGAGGATATCTGCCTCAAATACCACCAACTTGATAGAAATAAGAAATCACTTCTTCCATGTTATTCCAGGCAATCTCACAAAAAGCTAGTTAAAATAGATTAACAAGAGCACAAATCTTTTAACACTCAATCATGTAAATGTATTAATATCTGGGAGGCCAGGTGTGGAAGCACATGCCTGTAATCCCAGCACTGGGGAGGCTGAGGCAGGAGGAACCGTACAAGTTCGAAACCAGCCTGAGCTACAAAAGTGAGCTCAAAGCCACCTGAACTACATAGTAAGATCTTATCTCAAAAAGGCAAAAAAATAAAAAAAATAAAAAAATACCACTGAGTTCCACTCTTAAAGAAAGTTTAAAATGATTTTATATAATACACATGTCATTGTAACTTTTTAAATAATTCAGTAACAATGTTACCAGTTTGCTTCAATGTCATACAGTATGTTATTACTTCACAGTCTATATGTTTCTCTATTTAAAATATTTAATTAAAATGCATATCACTAAAAAATTCATATTACTCAAAGTGAGAATGATGCAATTTTAAAAGTTACAACTAAAAATTTAGTAACTACATCAAGAGTAAGAAATCTCTGAAAAGAATGATAAAAGAAACCTCGCCCATGGGAAACCTGGGGTGACAAAAGTGTGCACATTATGTAACAAATGTTTTAATGTTAGTCATTATAAAATTTTAAAGGTTTTTAAATGGATAAAAGTGTGACTAATAAAGATACAAGTAACACTGAAATGTGTATTTTAGAGCCGAGAATAACAAAAATAAAACACAGAACTGGCTGCCTGGACTCAGTGGTAGAAAAGTGGAAAAGGAAGAGAAAATCGCCACAGCTTAAGATAGAACACGAGACATTGCTCAGTCTGAGAAATAGCAAGAGATAAAACTGGCAAAGCCATAGGGACCTGTAGAGCTATAAAAAATATCTGACATCCACATCACTGCAATCCCCAAAAGAGAGAAGAGCGGCAGGAAAATATGCTTAAAGATTCAAAGTCTAAAAGTACCAAAATTTGGCCAATGACATGTACCTATAGACTGAGGGACTGGGCAAATCTCAGACAAGTCCAAGTCGAAGAACTATGTGCCGAGAAAATACATTCGAAAGGCTAAACTATCTTGAAGTCTCTGACCACAAAATCATGGCTCACAGGATATTTCTCATCAGTGATCATGCAGGCAAAAAACAAATGGGACTATTCTAATTACTCAGTGCAGGCACTACATTGGAATTCTGCATACAATAAAAATATTCTTCTAAAAATATTCTTCAGGGTTAAATAGAATTCAAGATATTCTCAAGAAAACATCTCAAGAATATCTTTGATCATGCAGAAGGTGTGCACATGCAGAGGAGTAGGATGACAATTCCTTCCAACCTTCCAGTGCCTACACACGCCATCACTGAAAGTCTTCATTTGCAAACATATTGATATGGGAGTTACCTTCAGTGATCTCCTTAGCTGTATAAGTAATAAAGATTCCTTTACTCTTTTACCTCTGGCTGTGTTTATTGGCTTTACACTCACCAGGGGTGGACCCACTGTACTGAGCTATAAAGGATTTAAAACATTTATGTTATAAAAAATAAAGTATAAATGCATGTAAAGAGAAGTAAGATTTTCCTTGGAGTGGCACTGGAGGGTTCTAGTATTCTTGAGGGTTGTCCCATGATTTTGGGGGATTAATTACTATTGCTGCTGCTGTTGTTCCTGTTATTATTGCTTGTGAACTTGGGCTTGCTACAAAAGGCTGGCAAAGACTTATGACTAGCCATGGAGCACTAAGTGATCTTAGCACTCAGCCATCAAATACCATTTGAATTTAGCAGTATGCCCTCTTGTTATCCAGGTCGGTATTTTCCTAAAGCAATCAATCATTGATAATAGTCTCTCCATACAACGGAGTTTAGGGAATTTACTTACAAATTAATGAGGTTGTTTCGTCAAGTGATACCACTTAAAACCTACTATCTATTACTAAATCCATATTACAGATGGCCTTTTGTTTCATGTCAATAATGGATGGAAATAGGCAACTGTGGCATTTTCATCCATATTTTCTAATGAATGCTGCAGGAAAGAAATATCATGACTGAAAATCTTATAATTTTGCATGAATGGGACATATACCGTATCTTGGGAAGAGGAAAATATTTTGGATTAGTAGAGACTTAAGAAGAATGATGTGGAGAAGAATTTGAGAAATAGTTTTGGCAAAGCAGCTAAAATGGACAAAAAGTATAAAATGTACAGGTCCCTAGCCCATGTACACTAGGGAAAAAATAACTCCAAAAGCAACTATTCAGGGAGAAAGAATAGTTCTCTTGTACACCTTAGTTATCCTTCAACACTCTTTCTAGGGCTTGCTCAATGGATTTGTTAGAATGGGAACTGTAACATCCACTATGAAGACATATATGTTTCACTGCTCAGAAGTCACCCTGCTGAAACTGGCACTTTCTGAAGAATAGCCAGGTTGCAAAAGGAACTAACAACAACTTGAGATCAGCAAACCTTGTTGTGGGAAGCATCTACTTTGGACACCACTACCATAGTTAGAAAAAGCAAAGTGACCCATATAGAGAAGGTATTTATGGCAGAATGAATTTTCCTTTCTTGCCTCTGTGCTTACATAAAATATCATTTCTTAAGTAGACAATTGCCAGCAAAATTTTCCACACAAGTTTCTTGTGTTGAATAAACTTATTTTAGAATTTAAAACCAGTTAAATTTTCCTTTTAAATATTCCTTTCCTTTCAGTTTTTTTGTGTCCTTCATTGTCCAAAGCAAACCACAAATACACTGCCACATTGGGGCAGTTTTACAGACCATGTCTGCAAGGATCAACTTGCATTGACTCAGAGAAAAACTTTGAAAGATTTGTCACCATGACCCATTCTCAAAACTCTTGCACTGTGTCCTTCTTAGACACAGTGCGATTGCTGTGGAAATTTTAGAATCGAAAGAAATAAATGTTTCACCGAGCATCACATACACACAAAAAAATTTACGGCTTCATTGAGTGGCAAGCAAAAACCAGCACCTGTTCACTTCAGGCGTTTCACACTATCACAGCAGACATCTCTGTGTTTTGAAAGAGTGAAAGTAACTATCAATTGTAATAGGGGTACTTTTTCTATTCTTCAAGTAATGAAGGTAACTATCAAGTGTAATAAGTGTGCTCTTTCTGTTCTCTGGGTTTTTTTTTTATCACTTCCTTTGCTATAGTGAAACTTCTATTGATCTTTCTAATAAATTCATCTTTGTGAGAATTAATTTAACACAGTTCTTTTTTCCTCTAAAGAAACGAAAAATAAACAATAAAAATAATGATATACAATTTCAGAACAGGATAGTTAGAGCAACAATGGTTAGTACACTGTATTGTTATCTTCAAAGTAGTTGCTCATATTGCAAGATGTAGACATGAAAAAGTGATAAAACAATATAGAAATAAACCTTTCTTTTCAATGAATAGCAATTAGCATAACTATCTTAACTCTCATATATATATATATATATATATATATATATATTTGTCTTAACTATATTCTTTTGCCCTTCTTTATTTTTTCTGCTATTTCAGTTTCTTTTTCCTTTTGAAAAGTTTCTACAGCTTGCCTTAACAGAATTTTAACTTAAATGAGAAAGAAGCATGTATATATATACATATATATATATGTATGTATATATAAAATAACTTGGTGTTACTGTTTGTGTATTTATGGAAGGAAAATGATAACTGTACTCCTTTAAAATGTGGAAAATATTTCCAATATAATTACCCATTATCTGTTACAGCTTCTATATGATTTATTTGTTGAGGCTAAAAAATGTTTTCTCATCCTACCTTTATTTCTCTTTCCTCGTGTGATTTTAGTTCCAGCAAATTGCCGTTTTTCCTAGACATTGAAAGCAATAAACAGCAAGGTTTAAACTTTCCTTCAGAAAAGTAAAGGCCTAGGAAGGAGTCACTTGCTTCATCTAAGGGGTCCTTAGAGATTGTTATAGATCCACCTCTGATAATCATTCTGTGCTAATGCCATTGGGGTTTGTTGATTCCAAGCAAAATGCATTATGTCTCCAAACTTCAGAAGGGAAAGCAAAAACATGTTTTATATAAATCCAAGAAAATCAATAAAAACGGTCATGAATTTCCTATAGATAGTAGTATAAAAAGTATATATACAGATTAAAACCACAATGACAAGATCTCTTGCAATTGAATGTCAATAATTTTCTTACCCAACAAGTATCATTCTAGGTTGTAGTTAGGCATTTATTCTGCATGTGTTGGTCTTTGTTGAATTCAAGCTATCCTAAAACAATTCCAGAAAATCCAGAAACTACTGTTCCAAGAAATGAAAGGTTAGAGAATTCTGCTCTCTGTAGTTAAAAACAGTGATCAGTATAGTAATTGCTACAAGAACCGATTGTGAGAAAAGCTATTCTAATAAATTAAAATATTTCTGATCCAAAGTTTGAAGGTGATGAACATATGTTTAAAATAATTTGAAGGAGTAACTAAAATTTCTAGTACACAATTCTGGAACATTATTTAAAATATGAATCATAGTTCCTTGTGCAGAAAGTCTTCATTTTATTAACTAATTAATAAATGAATTAAATTGTTTTTTATGGTGCTGGGATAAAATGCATTGTCTTGCACATGCTAGGCAAGTTCTCTAAAACTGAGCTACACAGCTGTAGCCCTAAAGTCCTCACTGAATACAGCACTTGCAGGATTTCGATAATAGACACCTTTGAAAGAAATAAATGCATCATTGGCACTTCTTAATTTGATGCTAAAATTAAAGATCACCTGACTAAATTATTGATTAAGCTATAGCCACAAAATCACTAAGTTTCTTCCTTTAGAAGCAGAGGTCCAGTAATGGACTATCAGATGGAGCTTAAATCTGAGCAGTCCTGAAACATTAAAAGCATACACAACATTTTCGGAGTTATATAAAAATCAGGCATTGTTTAGGAGAGAGTGGGAAGATAAGAAATACACTGAACCCATTCTATCTCTGAATACTCCCAAAGCACACACTGTATTTCTCTG
The DNA here is from genome assembly GCA_004027025.1 of Myocastor coypus. NCBI lineage: Eukaryota > Metazoa > Chordata > Mammalia > Rodentia > Myocastoridae > Myocastor > Myocastor coypus. The sequence continues at coordinate 5,337 of PVJA010037401.1, read as the reverse complement.
CCAATAGAAGTAGCCCTTCTTCAAATGGTGGGTGAATTTTTTGTTGACAGTTGTGAAATAGCCACAATAGAAGACAGTTATCCTAAGAGCAATAGAAGACAGTTATCCTAAAAGCAATTGTCAATTTTCTTCATAATACCACTCTATGTTGCCTTCAGGCTATAACTGCACTCGGATACACATTAAGATTGCTGATAAAAGTACATAATATCTTGTTGTTCAGACCAATTAATCAGATTCTTGAGGGTGGGAGCCAAGTATGTAAACATCTACAAGAAATGGACTTACTTATGTAGATATCCCAATTTTACATTTACATAGGACACATAGATACACCTGCAAGTTTACTCTAATGTATTCTTAACAAAAATATGTATAAGCATATATAGATCCTCATTAATTTATGAATATAACTATAATCAGTAGAGACTTTACACTTCATCTGTGAAGTACAGCATTAGACACAGTTTTGACAAATCGTGTTTAATGTCCTAAATAGATGTAGATAAAGATAAAAATTGTTGATGAAATGATCTTTTGAATCCAGTCATTTACAACAATGTTATGAATTTACTTTGATCACAAAAGAATTACTTGGGTGCACAAAGCTTAGTTAGTAGCTGAGGAGGACGTCATCAGGGACTGTTGATCACATAGAGATGTTTGGTGGTCACTGTTCAACCATACATATAAAAATACACTATCAACACCTTACTTTCTATTCTAAAAATTATAGGATGAAGTGATCAGAGTTATGATGCATTCTTGCCTCTCTACCATTGACAATGTATGAGGGACATTTATTGAAACAACACTGAAATATATTAGGGAATGTCCCATTAAAATATTTTAAGAACTTATTATAAATCTTATTTCCAGGCTTTCCACAAAAGAATCTTCAGCTATATATTAAGAATATTTATGCATTGGAGAAACAAAATATGTATAACTCTCCATGTAGTTGCTCATGGGCTAGTCAAACAGAATCATATTTTTTTGCATAGACTTTGATCAAAATGGGGACATGTAAGTTTGAGTGAAATAAACCAGACAGGTAAACCTAAATACCCTATGGTATCTCTTACTTGAGAAAGGCAAAATATGAACCAAGACAATAATGAAGTGTGTCTAGAGGATATAAAGAGTAAGTTAGAGGGCGTCCAAAAGATAGAGCATAAGGGTGAGGGAGAGGGAAAGAGAGAAGGGGAAATAAATAGAATAAATATATGTCATGTACCCAGTAACCTTAATGAATGTAAGCATTATAAGCTACAAACCTGAGCTAAAAAATAATATCAATGAAAATGAAAATGGAGAGAGAGAATAAAGAAGGAAAAAGGGATGTGGGCAGAAAAGAAATTAAAAAGAAACATTTTGTACTATGTACATGAACTCACTCCCCACCATGACTGTAAATTGACATCTACATCTGTACATGTGAAGAATCTGCATTTTCTTACCAAATGGTGAGGGATAGTCTGGTGTTGTCTGATCTTTCAAGCCTTAGAACTTTCCACATTCACTAGCAGTTGATCACAATGAAGCAAAGACTGTATATATAAACAGACTCGCCAAGTGACCTCGGAAGCATGAATCAGTGGACCAAGCACTGGAGTGTATAATCCAGTATAGTCTGGAAGACTCCTAGGGAGTTCCTTAGGATTAGATGTTTCGTGAGGAAACAAAGTAAGCCCAGTTTACATACATGAGGCTTAGCACGGGCCCTGCTCAACAATACACAATGGCCGGGCGTGGTGGCGCACGCTTGTAATCCCAGCACTCGGGAGGCTGAGGCAGGAGGATCGCTGTGAGTTCGAGACCAGCCTGGGCTACAAAAGTTAGCTCAAGGCCAGCCTGAACTGCACAGTGAGACCCTGTCTCAAAAAGACAAAAAAAAAAAAAAAAATACACAATAATCACAATAGGAAGAAAAATCATGCCAGTAAATTAAGGTTTTGTTTGTTTGTATTTCAGACAAGGACTCTCTGTGTCACTTAGAGTGAACTGAACTGACAGCAATCTTCCTGCCTCAGGCTTCTGAACACTGCAATCATAGGCGTTAACCACAACATTCAGTTTAAAGAAGGGTTTTGAAAGAAAAATATTCACAGTAGCCAAAAGTATGAAAGTATGAGTAGGAAAATGTCCATAGCTTTTATGCTTTTATTAGGAAATATATATATATATATATATATATATATATATATATACATTAATGTGCAATTAGGATGACTTAATAGTATAACAATGTGTTAAACACAAGACAAGTGAATAAGAATATTTAGAAGTGTTTTGTAAATGAAGGTACAAGAATGGACTTGAGGTTTGAAAATGTTTCAATTTAAAGTGATTTTCACAGAAAATCTCTCTCTTTTGAATTAAATGTTTCTCCAAAAATATTTAGTAGCTCAGATTTTTCTCTCCCCAGATCAGGGTTGATTCAATGAAAATTTGAAAATGTGGTTTTTTTTCCTGCATTGAAAAGAAAGGCGAAAATATGTTGCAACTCCAGAACATATTTTTCCTCCCTGTGGTGAATTAATTAATGGTCAATTAGAAATGAGTCCGTGTATTTCTGGGCATGGAAGGCCCAGAGGAGAATTGCTGCTGAAATGGCATAAAAGGCGGGCAGGAGGGGAAGACTGCATGCTGTGGATTTTCATGGAGCTTCTGACAACAGCTGGTTGTACACAGTGTGAGTTCAGCTGTTCTCCTCGCTGAGGAGCTCATGTCCTCACTGTCACCAAGGACAGTTGCTATTCTTTTCTGGGAAGCTCTCGCCCTTACACTGAAGATTGTTTCCTGGCTGCAGTGAAGGTTACTCAGCCTCTGGCACAGATCTTTCATTCCACCACTGCATTTTTTCTAACTTTCATCACTGGTTCTTGGGCCTTGTTGGACAGATTCTTGGTATGGATATGCAAGAGATATTACTATGGGTTCCAGGGCTCCAGCTAGACTCATGGAGGACATTGCTGTAGGCTCTATGCCTTCAACTAGATTTCTCCGATCTCTACAATGAGCTAACATTTATCTGATTTGTTGGTCTTATTGAATAGGCTTTTTCCACTATATCAGACAAAGAGACCAGAGAATTACATGAAATGTGAACAATGTATGCATGAAGTCAAGTAAGAGACAACATCTCAGGATGTTTGCAGTGATAAAGCCAACTAGAATGACCTAGAAGTCACTGGTACTACTGAACTATTCATGAACAAAATATTTGATAAGGTAGTGTTTTGTTGGACTGTCATACTTGAAGTTAGAAGTTTCATTGAATTTTAATTTGTTATATAAATCACCATATCAAGGCCAATATAACAACAGAATGAAACCAAGATTGTATTGAGACAAATGGTTTGTGTATTTACAGTGTGTTTCACTTTAATATAGTATTCTAAACTTCTAATCCTAGATTTCTTTCACTGTTAAAAAATGAAGTGTATACAAATCCTACTCCATGACTTCAAAATTTAAAGCAATCTGATAATAATGCTTAAAACATGATCCCAGTACAAGGCAGACACACTGACAAAGGACACTGAAGAATGACCCAGAGTCAGTACACACATTTGTTGCCAGTTGACTTTAACAATGGTGTCAAGAATATAAGTGGGAAAAGATCTTCTCCTCAGGGCCAGATGTTTAGCAAATTTTATATCGATATGCAAATTAGACTCTCACGTTTTACCAGTTTTAAAAAATACCTTCACTTTCTGAAAACTTAAACATGACTCTCAAATCTATAAATCTACTAGCAAAACAAACAGAGAAGAACTACACAGTGGTGGTCTCAGTGATGATTTATTTTTTTTGCTGTGACCCAAAGGGCACAGAAATAGTAAGAAAGATAGACAAATGGGAATATATTGAGCTAAAAATTACAGTGCATTCAAGGAAAAATTTAATAAAGAGACAAGCACAGCATGAAAGAGACTATTTCCCCAGTATACATCTGATAAGGAGTTGACATCCAAACTTTATACAGAATTCAAATAACTCAATAACAAGAAGAATTTTGGCATAAAAATGGGCAACACACCTAAGTAGCTTTTTGTAATATGTGTCCACAGGACATGATGTTGTATTCCTTATTACTAGTTAGGGCACGTATATAACAAACCTTAATTTCTTGGGGATGGGGAGATAGCTCAGTAGAATAAGCAATTACCTGGCAAGCACAAGGGCCTGAGTTCAATCCAGTTCTAGGAAAAACAAACAAACAAACAAAACCTAAATTTCCTTTTTCATTATCTTTCCCTCCCCATCTCTCCTTTTCTTCAATTCTTTTTCCTCTCTTATTTGAGAGTCAGTGCCAATTATTTACCTTTTATTTTGAAGTTCATTTATATTTTGGTTTTCTCGTGTGAAAGAAACCATATGATTTTTAATATTATGTATTTGATTAACATTCACTTAACACTATGTTCACAAGGTGCATGCATTTTTCTATGAATGGCTCGAGTTTGTCTTTTCTTCTGACAGAGCCTTATTCAATGATGTGTAAATATCACATGTTCTTCATCCATTCTTCTATTAATGGACACACACTTTAGGCAACTTCCAAGATTTAGCTGTTATGAATCATACTTCTATAAACATGAACATGCATGTATCATTGCAATATGATGTCTTTAAACCTTGAGAAAATACCTAGAAGGGTAGAATTTGGATCAAATAAAATTTCTATTTTTAGATATTTTATGAATCTGTATATGGATATGCATAGTGATTGTACTAGTTTATATTCCCTCCAACAAAGAGGAAGAAGACACATAAATGGCCAAGATTTATATGAAAATAAATATCTATGTCATTAGCATACATATTTGCACTTCCATATCCACTGCAGTGTTGGTCTCAGTAGTTAGCACAGAGAATCAACCATCCATTAAAAGGGAGAAAAAAAAAAAGTAAATAAAAACTGGTACAGATACACAATGAACTAAACATACAAAAGAAAAGTGACCCTGAGAGTTGTGACAGTACAGCTGATCATAGAAGAAGGTAGGTAGAGTGAAAGGCTACAAGATGAGGAGAGAATGCAGCACTATTTCACTCACATGGAATTTTTAAAAGTTTAACTCTGAGCTTCCCAAAAGAATGGAATGGTGATTCCCAAGAACTGAGAGTAGAGTTAGCCAGATAGCGCAGCAGACTAAAGCACCTGCTTCAGCAGAGCATAGCAGCTGGGGTTCAATCCCCAGTGTGCTGTGCTGGCCCCAAAGCCCAGGGTGCACTGAGAGTGAGACTGAGACTTTGCGTGGTGGCCTACACCTGTAATCCCAGTATTTGGGGGGCTGAGGAGAAGAAGGAGGAGGAGGAGGAGGAGGA
>PVJA010037400.1:0-20423 GCA_004027025.1 Myocastor coypus | reverse complement strand
ACCCACCTCCCTATTAATGTTGCATAGAAAAAAGAAAGAAAGAAAGAAAAAAAAACAGGAAAGAATATACTTCCCTTTGGACTAAGAGGAAGCAGATACATATACAATCAAAGGTTTTGCAACTGCAGTGTGCCACCAGTGAAGCTTGTGACGTTGGAGGCTATTGAATCTAAGCCTCCTAAAGCTCATCTCACCAATCAAGCTCTGCGTTCCATACATTGTAATTAAGGATTTTTTTTTTTCTTGCTGGGTGGTCAAGGGCAAGTCGAAGCAAGACCTGTATAACAAAACATTCATTTTTTTTTTTAGAATCTGATTTAAATCTTTCATTTATTCAACAAATAAATCATCCAGGTAGTGAGAATCAGTGAATTGTGACTATAGCTCAGCAGTGAGTTCTGTCCTCAAAAAAAAGTAAACATAAGGTTTTTTTCAGAAGGCACTTTTCAACATGCCAACTTGCCAGATCTTTTCACTCATAAAAAGTTGCAACAATTTTCAAAGTCCAAAATAATTAAGAGACATTTGTTTTTTCAGTAAGCTGTTATATATCTGTGTCTTTTCAGCAATCACAGTTTGAGATGAGTCAGTTGTGTGATGTATCTTCATAAAAAACAACTTCAGTATTGGAATAAAGGAATACAAACACAATCTTCAGTCCATGTGAAGATCTTAGCAGTGGTCAAACTGCATCTGCTATGCTTTAATTCATTTCTGGGCATGTACATGTAAAACTTTGTCAGTCTAGGGAGCTTTCAGAAGATGATGCTCCAGATGGTTAAGTTGTTGGAATCATGCCATGGAAAAGATGATTGAAAGAACTGGAAAAGTTTTTTCCTGAAAAAGAAGAAATTTAGCCAGAATATGAATTGGATGCATTATCAGGCATATTAAATGTAATCCCAAGGGCACAACGAGGGTAATAAGTAGAATTCATGAGGAGGGAAATTTAGGCTCAGAAACAAAAGTTTCTGTCTAAGGATGTAAGCTACACACAAACAAAATGTGCTGCTTTGTAAAACAATATGAATCATCACTGAAAACCCTTAAAGATTGGTGCAGTGCAGAAAAATCACTGAGTTTCAGTAAGAGGTTGATATAGTTGATATCTAAGATCATTGCCAACCTGAATTCTTAATAATTATAGCCCCATTACTCTATAATCAGATTATCAAAATTTCTCTCTATGAGGAATGTTTCATAATTGACCCTGTTGCCATCAAACTGCTCTTTCTACTCAACTTGTATTTGCCTTTTGCTACTCTCCCTCTCCTCTCATCTATTCCCCTCCACTCCCATTTGCATTCAACTCCTCTTTCTCTCCTGTCTTGTTTCCCCTCCACACAAACATATGACCACATTTAATAGCTTGAACAAAGGGGCTGGGGAGATAGCTCTGTAACACAAGTGCCTTCCTGGAAAATGCAAGGTTGTGAGTTCAAACCCCGGTCCCACTAAATAAATAAATAAATGAATGAATGAATGAATAGTTTGAACATAGGTCGATTTAGTTGCGTACCTGGCATTGTTATGCTGTCATAAGCGCGTGCGCGCGCACACACACACACACACACACAATTTATATAAAGCTAAAATGAATCCAAATCACTTTTCCAATTCTGTATACCTCCTACTAACTGAATATTTCACTCTTTAGCTACATTGTTTTCTCTTTTCCAAAATATTCACTAGTATCGGTTTCTTCCTATCCATGACAAATTTCTACTTTTCTCCATTCTTTTGTAAATGCTGTACTTCTAGAAATTCTTCCAGTACTTCCTCTCACAAAATCAAGTTGCATTCAGCCTTTGAAGCCAAGAAATAAAATTCATGCATTCCTATTCTTAGTTTGGGTATTTTAGAATGTAATTATTTTGGATCTACTCATTTTAGTCTCTCAGGTAGATTCTAAAATTCTGGATATTAAAGAGTGCTCCAGCCGGGCATGGTGCTGCACACCTGCAATCCCAGCACTTGGGAGGCTGAGGCAGGAGGATCCCTGTGAGTTCGAGACCAGCCAGGTCTACCAAAGTGAGCTCAAGGCCAGCCTGAACTGCATAGTGGACCCTGTCTCAAAAAGGCCAAAAAAAAAAAAAAAAGCAGTGCTCCATTTTCAAAGTATTCTTTGGTTCTTAAGAACAAATTTCACTTTCCTAGGCATATAGTTGTTTCTATAGAAACACTTGATTTTTTGACTCTATTTGGAAAATCTTTTCCAACTTCCTTTCTGGAACAGCTATTGTAGTAAAAGGGATACTTTAGTGGAAAAAAATAGAGTTACATGCCCCAGAAGCTCAAATATTAACATATGGTCAATAAACCCCTGTAAAAGAAGGACTTACTAAAACAATAGATGTTTATATGACATACTTCTGTAAAACTCTCTTTCATTCCAGAAATTGACCTGAACAAAAAAAACGTCTGATTTCACCATGTGGAAAAATTTTCGAAAATGGGACTCTTACTCTGGTATTTTATTCTAACTAATAGAAGGATCACATCCATTCTGTTGTGAAAGAATGCAATTTCTAAGGAGGTTATGGCCTTGTCTGATATCACTAGATTCATGTTTAGCATAACTAGATTAAATTTATTCAAACATCATTATAGTGCTTCTGAATGTGAATGGCTCTACTTCTAGTACTAATGTCAGTCTTAGTCACTTTTCTCACTATTGCGCATAATACAGACACCATAATTTAAATGAGAGATTTATATGGGCTCACAGACATAAAATGTCAAGGCAGCCTAAAGTTCTGGTATGTCATGGGTACTGAGGGTAACTTTTAGCCTAGTTTATAGCGGGGAAAAGGAAAAAATAATCCCAGATCAAAAGTTTTCAGTTTCAACAGAAAGAAGGTGACTAAAACTTTGGGGCATAGGAAAGTATGGTTTCTGCAGAGATTAGCATTATGTAAAAGTGATGTTATGGTTTGTGTCTAGTTTTGTCCCTCCAAATCTTCATGGAATGGGATTCTAGAATTTGTGATTAATTCACAATGCAATGCTGCGATTATGGGCGTGAGAGGGCCTCATAGGGCCTGGGGTAGACAGCCTGAATGCAATATAAGGAAGGAAGAAAGGCTTGTCTCTGATACTGCTGCTGGCTGCTACTGCTTCTCTTCCTTTTCTTTTGCTATTTTCCACCACCATGAACTCTTCCTTGTGCCACTCTTGCCTTGGAGCCAGTTGAGTATGGAAACTTCTCATAATTGTGGACTAAATAAATCATTTCTTCCTCAATTTAGCATGTCAGGTAATTTGTCCCAGCAGCAAGAGAAAAGTAACTGAGACAAGTGAGGTCATTTTCATCAGAATAAGAGGAAAGGTGCCTTGAGGGTCACTAAAGAATCAGTAATGCCCTTCCCTTTACTAACTCATGAGTATACAAAGGCTAACATAAACTCATTTAAAATGTTTCACATTGCAGTGAGAACTCACGGTGCACTTCCGAAAAAGGTTCACTCAGAGAATTGGTTCATCAGGATTTATTTTACCTTCCCTGTACTCAGAGGCCTCCTTACCCATGATTCAAAGGGGTTCAGCTATACTCGAGCTAGTGGTGAACCTTGGGGTCATCCATATTGTGTTAGTCTTATAGGTTTACAGAATGTATGAATTGTGACATGAGCAAACATTTCACCAATATGCCAAAGGAAGGATTGGGAGGCCAAACAGTGTGCCTGTGAATGGGTAATATATGAAGCTGTTAGGGTGATTTTAAGAGTCTAGTGGAAAGTTCTGGAAGTTGAAGAAGTAAAAAATGTGTAACATTTGAAGAAAGCTAGAGGGAGTGAGCAAATCAAGGCCAAGAGAAAGCTATGAGGGTTCCTACCCGCAATACTATACAGGTGAAACTGCTGAAACATTTTCGAGTTCACTTACAGCACTGCTTGACTGAGGTCCTGTACATGAATCTGTAGAACTTAATGTTTTACCTCCTGTCTTTCAGTTTAGCTTTAGTCGTTTACCCTCTATCTCCAAATTTTTCCCTTTTGCAATGGGAATATTTGCCCTGCACCATTGTATGTTAGAAATGCTTAAATTTCTGATTTCACAATGTCTTATAACTAAGAGTTTTCTTTCTGTCTCAAGCAATGTTTTGAATTTAGGCATTCCAGTATTGTTTTTGAAATTAAATCTAAATTTTAGTGACAATTAGAGTAGACTAAGTGCGTTTTGCATAAACAGACATGTATGAGTTGGAGGGGGTAGGGGCAGATGATAGACAATCATCCCTCGAACTTTCAAACACTCAGAGGTAGGACTTTCAGAATGTGGTTGTTTTATTTTTCCCATTCTTACATCTGGTAGTCTCAGCAACTACACTGAAGACAACAATGTGCAGCAAGCACTGCTGAATCCCTATTATCTTGTTTTTTGCTTAATTGTTTATCATGTCTAACATCTTAGCTATTATTCTTCTATTCTCTTGAAAATAAAACATCTCCCATCATGGTAAAAAAAAAAGAATGCGATTGTTTCATGAAGGTACTAAAGCTACATGTGATTTTTGGAAGAAAGCTCTTGTCAGTGTAGGTGAATTAGGGGGGCCATAACCTGAAGTATGTACTTTCTTCATGGGCTCTTCCTTTATCCCTCTGTTTCCTGTCCGCCTAACATGAGAAACTTCCTTCCATAAGACCCTTCTCCTTGTTCTTTCTACCTTTGATCCAGCTTCCCACGGACTGCAACAGCAAGACAAACTAAAACTCTCCTTTAAACGCTGGGTATCAGATATTGAGTCCTAGTAATGAGAAAAGTGACTGAGACAATCATTAAGAACAAACTGTAGTGAACCGTCAAGTTGCAACCAGTCTCTCATATGAACAACTTGGGTTATGACTGGAATTTTAGGTTTAGTTTATAACGAAAACCTTGAGTTATTCTAGCCACTTGCAAAGTTATAAACAAAGACCCACTATGCCCGAGAAGCACATGTAGGCATATGTAAGTGTCAGGCTGAGCCCAGATGCATATATTTGTACATGTGAGTTTGGTCAGTGCTTTATATAATTGCTACAGTTACTTCTATAAGAAATGACACACAAAAAGCTAGAAAAGAAGCTAAGGAAGGTAGGGAAGGTAGAGAAAGGAATCACAATTGAGAAGAACAATGTTAAGGAAAAGAAAAAATCATACAACCATAGACCCAGTTTTAGTTCTGAAACAGCTCAGACATAATGAGCTTGATGCAGGTTCTAGTGGGCTACAGACTCTCGCAAGGACAGAAAGGATTGATTCTTGATATTCTTATAGTAGAATACTGTCCTTCTAAATGGTAATCATTTTCCATTTCTTGCAAATCAGATGTGAACTTGAATGGTGAATACAATATGAAATTATTGTCTCTGAAGAACTAGGCACATGTTATAACTTATGGTGAAAATACTAAGACAATTATTGGTATTTATAGTAAATTACATGCATTATGCTATCCTTATTATGAAATGAATGTTTGTTAAGGAATACTTTGGGAATGTTGGAGCGCACTATTGGTATTTCCATTATTTCTTATGGGAAAAATAATCTTGATTAATAAACAACTTGAGTTACATCCAGCTCTCTCAAAGGAATGGAGTTTGTAAGTCAAGGGTCCAATATACTGAATATGACTCTACCAAAGCCATATTTGTGCAATGAATGCTATCCTGGAGGGTTTTTTTCAAAATATAATTTATACAGGGTCTCACTATGCAGCTCAACTCATACTGAGCCTCCTGTTTTCGGCTGTTCCAGCACTGAGATTAGAGGCATGTGCCAACACACCCGGTCAGTCGCTGGCTCGGTGCGGCCGGGAGCAGAACCGGCATGTCATGTGGTGCCAAGGGACTGAACCGAGGCCCTGCACTTGGCTAAGCAGGCACTGAGTTATCTCAATAACCCAATCCTGCAGTTTTATACCTATAATAAAATATCCAACTATCAATCTCTTTGAAGATATAAATATTAAGTCAGAGCTGAGAAATCACCCCTTAGCATCAATACTGAAATACTAAGTGTATACTGAATATTGTACTCTGAGCATTTTGTTAAATGAAGGATACAAAGTATGTCATTGCCCTTGATTTTAATATTTCTAGACAAAGATTAAAATACAAATAAGTAGAGAATCTCAGTGAGTGTTGAACATAAGAATAAGAATAAAAGCCAGTAAATATCAACACTATGCAACCTTCCCCTATTAAGCCAAACCACACCTAAGTACAAGGATCTGTGTTGAGAAAGGGAATGACTTAAAGGAAGCAATGAGAGCTCCAAGGTGACAAAACCTGAAAGTGTCCCAATGCTAATGTTTGCCTCAGTGGATGAAACTCTCCTAAAGTGTGACCTGCAAAGTTGAAGGAGCTCTTTTTCTACCCACCCTTCACTTCCCCCACAGACGAGTGCAGACTATGGAATGTAAGTCCACAAACCACCACATCCCCACACTCTACCTTTTGAGGAGGCCAAAATGTTTAGCTATGTCAGTGGGTCCAATGGCCAAACCTCATATTTTTATGCATAAATAATTTGGAGTATGTGTAACACTCTGTCTTCGGGTTTTCAGGGCCTGTGATGGTATAAATCATCTAAGAGTGCTGAATAAATAAATATCGATAAAGAAATGTACACAAGTTTACACATGTAAATTCATAGACATTCACATACTGGAACATTTTCTCTAGCAAACTACAAATAACAACTGGACCTCAAATATTTTTTTAAAAAAGATTTATAAATCCAGAAACAGTTCCTTTGCTGTTTCTTCTTTCTGAGGTAAAGCTGGTAAATTCTATATGAATTTGAGCAGCTCAGCCAGTTCTCTAAGTGGAACAAAGAGATTCAGTCTCAAGGTGCGAGGCTTTTTTCACCAAGCAATGTAGAAAAGTTCTAGTCTCATTTCATAAGAACTCCCTAAAGACAGTCAAATCCTTAGAGAGGAAACTTCTTTTAGAGTGAGCCACCCTTATTTTATTCTCTGAAGAGTTCCTTAAGATGGATTTATTTAGGTTTATGATAGTGTTCCTTGAGCAATTATATATATATATATATATATATATATATATATATATATATATATAGAGAGAGAGAGAGAGAGAGAGAGTATTCATGGTCTCACTACTAGACCAGACTCCTAGTGACCCACCTATTTACACCTCCCAAGAGCTGGGATTACAGGTGCACACCACCACACCCAGTTTCAGTTGTTGTCGCAGCGCAGAACAGGTGCAGAGCCAACACATCAGGCCCGGGAATCAAACTTCAGCATTCTTTATGTTCATTTTGGCAATCTAATGAAGTTTGTGGATTGTATCACTCAAAAAAGTAACATATAAAATATTATTTTGCTTAGATAACAGTCAGAGGGTATTCATGTATTTTCAAGACCTCATCTATTGACGCTATTAAGGTTCAGTGATCCTCAAGTTGTATGCTTCCTTTAGAAACTGAAAACAGAGCACATGTAAAGAGATGAATACAAAAACAGCCTGCAGGGGAAGTAGCAACACTTTCAAGTGATCCAAAATTGTGAGAACTAAATGAAAGAAAGCATATATATATATATATATATATATATATATATATATGTGTGTATATATATATGTATGTATATATATATATGAATTGTCATAACACCATGAGCTTTTCACTCTTCAAAAGTAAAAGCAGAATTTTCTTAAAGATATTTGTACAAAATGCAAATCTGTGACCCTTGGCTGCTACTTTTTTTTTCTATTCTTGCCAAACAACTGTTATGAAAGAATATCTCCAGGCATTTTCTCTACCATGAGGGCTAAAAACATGTACAGGATGGAAACTGGCAGAATGCTGAAGTTGGCACACTCATCTACCTTGGTAAAGCGTCTAGAGACTTTCAAGGGCTCTAGGGATGAGGGGGTTTTCTTTTTTGGAGAATCAGGTCACAAAAATGTGTCCAATTCTTCAGAACAATTGAGCCTCCAAAGCATATACAAGTAGAAAAATGTTCTTCAGTGTAGATACCATGATCTTAGAATACTGTGTTTTACATTAAGAACATTTACAGGAAATGCTTTTGCCAGTACAAATAATCAAGGACCTTTCTGAAATGGAGAAACTGGGAAGAAAACATCAGACACTATATCTTGGGAGGAGATGTATCATTGAGGCTTTGAGACAGAATTCCTTATGGCTAAAATTCACAAAAGGAATTCTATGGCAATTGAAGTCATCCTCAGATAGCACCAGGTTTTCAACAATATTTTCATTATTCTCCTTGCTCCAAGAAAACTAATATTATACTGTCATTTTTATAGTTGAGCATTTCACAAACTTCTCTGAGCTTTGCTATAAACTGCACACTTTTCTAGCTACTAGGAACTCGGTAACTCAGTCAAGTAGAAACTGGACATGGATCTTATTCTTTAAGGATCTCATAGTCTTTGGGGTGGGGAGAGTTAGTCATACAGGGATGAGTAGTTATAATCCAGTATCTAGATTTACAATGCATGTATATGATACCAAGAACAGTAGAGGAAACAGAAGAGAAGCCAGTTTAAGAAGGTCACACTTCTATTTAGGCCATGAAATAGAAGTTAAGTAAGCAGAATAAGATGGATGTCCCAGGCAAAAAGAGCAGAAACTACAAAGGTAACAAGAGGTAAAATGCAATAATTAACCTAACTAAGGAAGTGAAAGACCTTTACATTGAAGATGATAATAAGCTGTAAAAAGATCAAAGAAGGGGGCAGCTGGTGCCCGGGGGCGGGTGGGCTACAGGACTGCAGCCCGATCCTGTTGCCCATCGCTCAAGTCGTACGCCGAGCCGTTGCGGCCATGGAGCATGGGTGCCAGTGCAGTACAATGAGGCAAGTCGAGGGTCCCGGAGCCTGAGTCCTCGTGAAGCTGGAGATGACAAGTCTGAATGGTCGCTGAGAAAACCATTGACATGCCAAAGCCGTCCACCCCGGAAGTGTACATGCAGAGTTCTGTGTCTCTAGGCACCGTCGCCATTCACTTCTCAGCATCTGGGGAGGAGGAGGAGTTCAGGGAATACCTTGAGGAGGGGCTGGATGACCAAGCATTGTAACGGGGCTCTAAGCCAAGGAAGACCTCTACTTGGAACCCCAGGGTGGCTGTCACGCTGTAGGCCCCAGCGCCTCGCTCCTCGTGGCAGGTGGACTGTCCACGTCCCAAGCCCCTGCCGTTTTGGCCGTCTCCGAGAACACTGTAAAGCTGTTGGAGTCCCTTCCTCCAGCAGCTCAAGTATTAAGTACAGTGCCATTGGCTCTGTCTCCAGGGTTGTCTTCCTCAGCGACCTTGGCCAGCTGGCCCAGTGTGTCGTTCCTTTTTGAGCAGAAAACCAGCTCCTCCTCCCCACTGTCCTCCCCGTCCAAGTCTCCCATCCTTTCCTCCAGTGCCTCCTGCTCTGCTCTCTCCAGCACAAAGCCCTTCCTGAGCTTGGTGAAGTCCCTGTCTAAGGAGCCAAAAGAATCCCTGCACCCCCCGAGGCACAGGCACTTGATGAAAACTTGAGTCAAGTCTCTGTCCACCGACACCTCCAGGCAGGAGTCCGAAGGCGTGTCCCACAAGCCACCCGACTCCAAGCTGAACTTACACCTGTTCAAGCGGTTCACACAGCCATGCAACACGGGTGGAGACTCCAAAACCGCAGCTTCCTCCCCACTGACTTAGCCCTCCGACACTCACTCCTTTTTTAAAGTGCCCAAAATGGAGGTGAAAATCGAAGTCATTAAATGATGCCTTCAGAAGTCATATATGAGCCTTTTCAGCTCCTTAGTAAAATTACAGGGGAAGAAAGTGTCAGCGATAGGCACAAAGCCTTATCTCCAAATGCTTCAGAACTCTCCAACCTGTCCAGCTTGAATGGGTATTTGGAAAGCAATCATAACTACAGCATCAAGGAGGAGGAGTGTGACTCCGAGAGGGAGGGCTCTAGCAGTGACTGTAATGTCCCCAAGAGCAGGCACTCAAAGCCCACCAAAAAGCCTGGGAGAGAGGGGGAACCAAAGGCATCCCAGGCCAGCAGCCTCAAGAATTTAGGCTTGAAGATGAGCTTTCTCGTCTTAGAAAAGTGGTCCTTGTCTGGCTTGGTGAGCAAGGAAGGTGAGTTTTGTGAACTGTACACAGAAGACTTTGAGCTGGAAGCAGAGGACGAAGGTAGACCTGACAAGCCCCCAGCCTTCCCTCTGAAGCCAGAGGCGCTCACGAAGGAATGCGTGATACTTGATGGTGAAGAGGATGCAGACTTGGCTGTACAGTGCTCAGGATTGCCCGAGAATATGCTGGGCTTCCTCACAGTGTGCCTGTACACGTATCTGATCTTTCCCCTGCCCCACTATGTGAGCAGCCTCTTCCTGGGAGTTGGCCTTGGATTCATGACTGCAGTTCGCATGATTTGGTTTATTACACCACCAAGTGCTCATAAGTGTCACAAGTCACATAAACATCTGCAGCACTGGCATCTGAGCTCTTTGGATATCAAAGAACCTGAAATATTAAAGGGATGGATGATTGAGATTTACAACTATGATCTAGAAACTTATGCGACTTTGACACACTCAGTCTTCATTCAACTTGACGGAGGAACCTTAAAGCTTTCAAAGCCCAATAAGAACATATCCAGGAGGGCAAGCTACAATGAAACGAAGCCAGAAGTCACCTATATCAGCCAGAAGATCTATGACCTTTCTGACAGCAAGATTTATCTTCTACCTAAAAGTTTGGCTAGAAAACAAACCTCAAATAAAAAGTACCCCATTTGTATTGTTGAGCTTGTTCGACAAGATGACTTTATGTCTAAGGCTCAGACTGATAAGGAGACTTCCGAAAAGAAGCTGCCTACTGAGAGAGAGCTGGGAAGCGCAGACCTGAAGAAGCCACCCCAGCCCCAGGAGGGAGCAAGAGCTGTGGACTGAGATCAGATACTCCACCTGTTTGGGAGAACTGGCCCAGAGAGGAGGAGTGGTTCAGGAGATTTATTTTGGCATCTAAGCTGAAGTCAGACCTCAAGAAGCCACCTGTTGTCTCTGGAAGTAAACCAGAGCTTGTGCTCTCCCCCAGCAGGCGCAACAGTTCTTCTGGGCACCTGACCCACAGCCACAGCAGCAGCAAAGGCAGTGTGGAGGGCATCACGACACAGCTGAAGCAGAAGGAGCTGGTGGGCGGCGTGCAGCAGGAGATGCTATTGGACTATAGCATGTATATGGGCAGGTGTGTGCTCCAGGACAGCCGCAGCGTGCTCTGGAGCCCCGTGCAGAGTGCAGAGAGCAGCCCCAGGGCTGCGAAGAAGTTGCCAGAATCTCCACCCTCTGAGGAGGAAGAACAAGAAGCTTGGGTGAATACCTTGCTCAGGAGAATATTTTGGGATTTCTTAGGAGAGAAGTACTGGTCTGATGTGGTGTCAAAGAAAATCCTGCTGAAACTTAGCAAAATCAAGTTTCCCTGCTTCATGAATGAGCTGACTCTGACAGAGCTTGATGCGGGAGTGGCTGTGCCAAAAATCCTCCAG
Organism: Myocastor coypus; assembly: GCA_004027025.1. NCBI lineage: Eukaryota > Metazoa > Chordata > Mammalia > Rodentia > Myocastoridae > Myocastor > Myocastor coypus. Next base: position 8,929 of record PVJA010037400.1, on the reverse strand, counting down.
GCCTTCAAGCCTTCTGGGGACCACCAAGGGCTCTGGACCGACTTGGAAACCTCCTACAACAGATCCTTTCTCATGACTCTTGAGACCAAAATGAATTTGACAGAACTAGGTAAAGAGCCTCTTGTTGAAGCCCTGAAGGTTGCAGAAATAAGCAAAGAAGGTTGTAGGCCCCGGGCATACTGTCTGGCTGCCAGTGATGAGGAGTCCTCCAGCACTGACTCCTCGGATGAGGATGGGGCGCCTGAGCACAGTGCAGGAGACAAAGAGCTGCTCCCGGGAGCTGAAGAGTATGTTGGAGGTCACTGAACAAGTAAAATTGTGAGGTTTGTCGGTAAAATTACCAAATCAAAATATTTCCAAAAAATAACAGAGATAGAGTTCATTAAAAAAGAAGATTGAAGAAGTCTCCAACACACCCCTGCTGCTAACCGTTGAAGTCCAAGAGGGCAGAGGAACCCTGGTGGTCAACATTCCTCTGCCTCCCAACTGACCACATATGGTATGGCTTCCAGAAGCCACCATATGTGGAGCTGAAAGCTCAGCCAAAACTTGGAGAGAGAGAGAGAGAAGTGCCATTAGCTCATGTGACTGACTGGATAGAGAAGAAACTAGAGCAAGAGTTTCAGAAAGTTTTCGTCATGCCAAACATGGATGATCTTTACATCCCTCTAATGTACTCAGCTGTGGAGCCTCACTCCACATCCTGCCTCCTGAAGGAGCCCCCTGTGGAGGCCGCAGATGCCCTGTACTGGGTGAAGATGGGAGGTTCCCGGTCTGCTGAGACTTCTCTGCACATCCGGGGTTCCTGGCTGCCATCTGCACCGTGGCCTTGGCCACCACTCGTGCCACAGCCATGCTCTTCAGACTGCTTCTGCCCTCTGCCTGTTGTTGCCCATTCCACTGTGAGGTGTTATTTCCTACATCTAGTGACAGGCATTTGGAGTGCCTGCCACAAAGATTGGCCTTGGCAAAGGAGACTGAAGAATCATCCCAGTGGACCCAGAAGTTACACGATTAACATTGTGGCTTTTTGGTCTACCAGTTTTCATGGCAGTGTGAAGCACAGAGTGAAGCTGCACAGCTAATGATAGGCTCCCCTCACCTTCTGGACCCACCCAAAGCTTTCATCAGGCAGCTGCTGCACAGCAGGACATGTTTCTCACTCTACACTTAGTACCCGAGTGCAGCCCTCCATGCTCCAAGAACGTCAGTGTGGCAGCACGTGTGAGAAGTGGGATTTCAAGTAGCTGGAGTGGTGAGAAAGACAGGTGTCACAAATCACTGCTACTAAATTGTGCGAGTTGCGATAAAACACAACTTCCAGCCAGGTTGGAGACACTGGAATTTATGTGAACTTTATGCAAAGCCATGAGATCAAATCATCCCAAGCCTTTTACCAGTGAGAGGTCTTCTTGCCTCTAATCCTGCTTCCTGAGACACAAGCATATGTGACAATGACAAATATTACACACAAGGACTGACTTCCTCCTTGATCCAGATGGGATGGGCCCAAACACCCAGAGTCCTGTGCTCTAGAAAGCCTCATATAAGGGCATTGCTGTTTAATCCTTTGGGAAAGTCCTGTGGGCAGTTCTTTCTGATGGCCAAATGGAACCGCTCAACTGGTAGCTGCTTGAGTCAGACACTATGTATCGCAGAACACACACGACCTTCCCTTGATGTTGCCAACTGTATTTGTATCAGAATGTTTAATTTACAAGAATGGGACTTGTAATTTGCTATGAAAAGTAAATACAATGTTTTCTTTAAAGCTGCATTGGATATCAACATTACCTTGGGTAACATTTGATATAACTTACATCTATGGACAGAGCAAATAGTGATTTTTTTTAAAAACAGCACCTTGCCTGACTTCAAAGAAATTAATATGTTAAAAAGATAAAATTGAACCTCTATTTTAATTGCACCATTAAAACATTTGATCTGAATTACTTGGCCATTCCCGTCAGCGAACTGTTCTAACTTCTTACTGTATAGGCCACTGGCCTGGAGTTGCATGTCTTATCACTGGTCTTCATTGTGCAATAACAAAGACAAAGGACTGGATGCGCTACTGTGTAATCACATGATGTATCTATTGCACTCAATTGATGGTATGTGAGGATGTAGAACCACATGTATGGCTTCACTCAATAAATTATCTTCTGTAACAAAAAAGATCAAAGAAGATATCAGAACATGGGAAGATATCTCCCATTCCTGGTTAGACAGAACCAACATAATCGAAATGGCCCTCATGTCACCCCAATCAAATTAACCAGAATCACTTCTCATAGAACTAGAGAAAAAAAATCTTAAAATTCACATGGAACCAGAAAAGAAAAATCTAAAGTAGCAAAAACAATTTTGGGCAGCACAGACAAGGCAAGGGTCATCAAAAGACCAGACTTCAAGTTATACAACAAAGCATGCTGACACAAAGAGCATGGTATGAGAAAAGAAAAGCCAAACCATCAAAACAAAATTGTAGATGAAATGAACAGAATGCAAGATGAAGAAACAACTCCGTACATACACGTCTGCATACACATCTACATTCTCTTTAACAAAAAAGGCCAACCACCTTTGTAGAGGAAAAAGACTCTTTTAACAAATTGTTTTAGACAGACCAACTGTATGTTGAAAACTAAACTTAGACCCATATCTCTCACCATAAATTAACTTAAAATTGAAACTGATTAAAAATTGAGATACCAAAACAGCAACAATCTCCTGGAAGAGAGAATAGTTTAAAGTCTTGAAAACACAGGTATAGGCAAGGGCTTTATGAAGAAAAGCCCTGTTGCATAGGAAACATTACAAAGAATAAACAAGTGGGATAACATCAAAGTAAAATGCTTCTGCACAACAAAGAAAACCATCAACAGAATGATGAGGCAATCTGTAAACAAAGGACTAATATCAAGTGTATATAAAGTAAAATTAGACTTCCCAAATTTAATGACTCAATCCGAAAATGAGCATCTGAAGTGAATAGACATTTCTCAGCTGAAAAATTACAGATGGCCAATAAATATATAGAATGTATTAAATGTTACTGTTCCTTCAAACAATCTAACATAAAACAATACTTGGGCGGGAGGGCAAGATAGCTCAGCAGACTAAAGTGCCTGTTTAGGCAAGCTTAGGCAAGTGCAGAGACCACGATTTGATCTCTGGTACCATATGCCACATCAGCCCCAACTGCAGGGTGGGCTGAGGCAGCCACAGAGTCTGAGCATAGTGGTGCACGCTTATATCGCAGCACTGGGAATGCTGAGAGCAGGAGAATCACAACAAGTCAGAGCTGCATATAAAATGACACTGAGAATCTGTCTCAATTCAGAAAGAATGGGTATTAAGAATAAATCAACTCATAACAAATGATAGTGTGGCTGTAGTGAAAAAGGAATATTTCTGCATTGCTGGTGAGAGTGTTACCCAGGCACTGTACTGACCACTGAAACCTGGCATGGTGAAGCATGTCTATAATGCCAGTGCTGGGGAGGCTGAGATCGAAGGATCACTACAAGTTTGAACTGTGTAGTGAGAACATGTACCAAATAAATAAATAAATAAATAAATAAATTTTCAAAATTTTAAAAAGAAACTAAAATTATAGATTCCATTTGACCCAGCTCTTCAACTCCAGATATTTTCTTGAAATAGTAAAAGACATCATATAGTAGTGACATAGGCAGGCATACCCATATTTATAATCAAGTGAAATAAATCAGGTACATAAGTTTAGATACCACATTACTTTATGGAGTGAAGTGGAAAGATATTATGGAGTAGGAAGCAATTGTTCAGATGGGAAGAGGAACAAGAGACAGGGGAAGAGTGAAGAGAGGGGAAAAATAGGACTTTAAAAGAACTGAAATGAAATGATAGTGGAGGTTTCATAAATGTGGAAGGAAAGAAGAGTTAGAGGGAGAGGTGAAGAAAGACACCAAAAAAAAATTAATAAGTGTTATGAACATATACACATCCCCCATGATGACTGCAATCGTTATCTACTATAAATATGTACTAATAAAAATATGACGAAAAGAAATGAAATAGCATGCATATCTAAGTATTGTTAATGGTGTATAACATGACAATACAACAAAAAGTGTTTTCAATTATAGCCTTTGATGTTTGTCATGATCCTTGACATCCACACAGGTTTTAGTAACGGATTGGGTGGCTTTCAGAACATTCTTAACCTGATATTAGCAGTGTTGAATGGCTAAAACTACTTTGTTTAAATATACAAATTTACTTTAAGAAGGTCTTTTTCCCTCTTCTTCTCCCTTAACCCAATTCACCTAAGAAATGCAACATATAAATCTTACTGTGGAAATGCACGTTTCAAAGAAAACAATAATGTGATTGCCTGTTGTTAGTGAAAAGCACTGGTGGATTTCCTAAGCAAACTAGTAAGGTTAAATTTATTTAAAACTTTGGGAGTGAAGTTCACATAACACAAAATTAACCATTCAAAATATACAGGTCAGTAGTAGTTGCAGTGTTGTTCATCAGGACATCTATCTAGTTATAAAAATTTGAATACACCAATACAAACCCTCATACTCATTAAACACTCCCTTTTTGGCTCCCTCCTCCAGCAGTTAGAAGATATATAAGTGAAACCATAAAATACATAACCTTTACAGTCTGGCTTATTTTATTCAACATAGTTTTGTTTTGTTTTGTGTTTAGTGGAACCAGAGATTGAACTCAGGCCCTTGCACTTGCCAGCCAAGTGCTTATTCCACTGATCTATCTCTCCAGGCCCTCAACATAATTTTGAGATTCATAATGACACAAAATGTGTTATCAGCCCTCCAATATTAATGACTAAGTATTTAATTGTGGATCTATATGTGTTTAACCAATCATTATTTGATGGACATCTGCATTATCTCTCATTTTGACTGGTGTAACATGACATTATGGATATTCATGCACAGCACTTTGTTTGAACATTTGTTGCCAATAATTTTGAGCATAAACCTTGGAGTGGAATTGCTGGGTTATATGGTAATTCTATGTCTAACTCCTTGAAGAATTGTTATTAAGAAAGGTTTCAAACTTGATGGAGATTCTTAGGACCATTGTCTTAACTATTTCATGTACATAAATGTATGGTTTTGCTCCTCCCATGTTTCCTAACTTATCTCCTTTCTAGTTGTGCTAACTCACTACTATTATGGACTATTGTACTATATTGGATTATTTCGCTGAATTCAAGTACCTACAATCTTTGGAATGGAATCAAATATGAAAAGCTCCTTTAAAAACTTCTCCAAATACAGCTTCTCTAATTGCAGTGGAACACCCATTTCTGACAAAACAAAATAAAAAGGGGATACAAGTAAAGGACTGTTTTGTTATATATATATATATATGTGTGTGTGTGTGTGTGTGTGTGTGTATGTGTGTGTGTGTGTATCTGTATATACAGTGTAGTTAACATAGACAAATATCTACTTTCTCTTAGCTCAGTGAGGAGAAAGATTTGTACTAATAGTTCTTAGATAAGATATCATGCCTGCATCTTGTACTCTAAACAACTACTATGAAGACACCAATATATAATATATCAATTATTGTAAGTGTCCTACTAGTTTGTTTTGAATTTGTCTCATTACTATTTCTTTCTCATTGAAATTAATAAAAGATATAAAAAATAAAGTTTTCAAATTTTCTGCATCCTCACCAATACTTACTATTTCCAATTTTGAAAGTCATTGCCATCTTAGTGTATGTGAATGAAACAGAAATTGTTTCAATATAAAGCAGAGAAAAATTTACCCTAAGACCTCTTGGATAGGTCATCACAACAGTTAGTGGGTCTCTTCTTAGAGCTTTAAAACTTGTAGACCCTGATAAATAATTAACACTACTAATAACAGCATGTCATCAACAACTATCACATTTTAAAAAATCTGTCTACTTCATTCTGAGCTCAGATCCACAATATTCAATAGTGGTAAAATTGTACAGCCAGTATTAGCCACCCACTAGTAAAACAGAATCGGAATAAAGCATTATAAAGGTAAGCCAGAACATCTTTGTCCTCCATAAGAAATATATTTCAGAATGGGAAGATAGCTCAGTGGTCTAAGTGTCTTCCTGACAAGCAGAAGGTGCCGAGTTCAATCTCCAGTACCCCATGCTATACCAGTCCTAGCACCCCAGACATGCCATGCTGGCCCGCAAACTGGGCATGGTGGCAAACACCTATAATCCCAGCCCTGGAGAGGCTGATACAGAAAGATTACTATCAGTCTGAGCTGAGTAGTGAGATCATGTATCCAATAAATAAAATTAAATAAAAAGAAACATATTTCATCAATATTAAAATCTGAAAATGCTGTTTGACCTGTCAAAGTTCATTTTGCCTGCTAAACCTGGAGCCAACTCAATGTTTCTTTGTTATCAATTAAAGCTATAATAATTTAACACTGATTAAACTTCTGAGGCAACTAACATGTTTGGTGGGGTGGAAAGCAAAGAGTTTTATGTGAAAATTTTAGTTAAGCAGTCTCTGGAAAGCCAAAGTATTGTACAAACAGCATAAAAATTTTCATGTGATTATCTGTTATAGTCAAAGTTTACAAGGTAAAAGTTTTAATATCAGACCCATAACTTACAGGGTTATTTTATAATATTCACCCAAAGAGTCAATTGTGCAAGAGTGCAGTAGATCTGATCACACACCCTGAAGAATCCAGGTGAAGGCCTGGTTCCCACAGCAGTGATCTGCATGAGTCCCATTGAAAACCTCAAGACTCTAACAGTGTCCTCTTAGAGTCCAGTTGGAGGTTTAGATTCCACAATAATGACTTATGCAGATCTATACCAAAGATCTTCTCTGAGAAGGCCTAAACATCAGTGGTAGAACCTAGAAAGTGAACTGGAGGGATACAGAATCTGTGGTAGCCGGATGAGCACTCTGCACTAGAGCCAGGAAGCAGTTCTCAAAGTAAAGGCCTAAGCTCCCACAAAGAGACCTGCAGCCATCCCCAGCAAAATCAAGGACCTAAGTTCCTCCATCTATAGGAAGATCTGAGTTCATATCAAGAAAGTATACAGGGGCTGGCAAGATAACTCAGTGGACCAAGAGCCTGCTTAGACAAGTGCAGGGAACAGGGTTCAATCTCTGTGATCCAGTGCTGCACCAGCCCTGCCCCTGGGTGCACAAAGCCAGCAATAGAATCCTGGTGTGGTGGCACACGCCTATAAGCCCAGCTCGAGGGAGGCTCAAACAGGAGGATCACTATGAGTCTGTGCTGCATAGTGAGGCCCTATACCAAATACGTAAAATTTTTAAAAAGTATGACAAGCTCCTCCAGGGGGATCCAAATTGCTACCATCTTCCACACCAGTTCTACTTTTGTGCTGTTGGCAACAATGCTCAAGTAAGCCCTCCATCCCCAGCACCATGCTGATTCTGTTCAGCTCAGTGTCACAAGACGACCAATATTTAATCTACCCTAATCTCTGGCTAGATTATATGACTAGAAATGACTTTCAAAATTAGGCTAATGAACATTTGCCAAACTTCATCATCCAACAGATAGCCCCTAAGGAAAAAAAAAAAAAAAAACCAGAAAAACAAGAAAACTCCCCAGGAGAGCCCAAATTCGAGCACCATTTTGTTTTTAAATGTGGTTATGAGTATTGGGTACCTACAAGTAATACCTGTGATCATATAATGAAAAATCTTCTAAGTATGTAGGCCTTCCCATGAGTCCAAATATAAATTTTTTTTAACTTTTAAAATTATTTATTTATTTATTTTCACAGAACCAGGGATTGAACCCAGGACCTTATACTTGCCAGGCAAGCACTTATTCTACTGAGCTATCTCCCCAAACCCCCCTAAAAATTGTGACCTCAGAATGTCTTTAACATCTCAGAGAAAAGGCACCATAATGATAGACTGAAGAATCATAAGGTGGGATGGTGAGATCATTCGCCTGTGAACATCTTCTTGAAAAATAATCTGTTAATATTATTGACTGGCATGTAGATATAAAAATAAGAAAACACTCTCCATATAGAGAGGAATGTACAGGGTGCTCAGCAATTTCTGTTGCTTGATAAAAGAAAAAAAAATCTGCTCTCTTAGTTTTTTAGTATCTGAAAATCTTAACGTTAGACTCATTGTTTCAAATATAGGCATTTTTTATAGAAGAACACAAAGTAAGCCTTTTAACATAGTGAAACAGAGAATGCCAGAATCAACATGTAACCTTTGTTTTAAAGAAATGTATGGAAAATAACCTTCCAAAAAGTATGATGACTACAGTTGCATTTATTTTATTTATTTATTTATTTATTTTATTTATTTCTTGTTTCAGAACCTTTGTTTGTTTATTCACTCATTTTTATGGCCAGCTCAGCCGCACCAAGAGCAGGGCTGGTGCAGCATGTGGTGCCGGGGATCGAACTGCGGTCCCTGAAGCCGCCCAAGCTTTCCCAAACAGGCGCTCTAGACCACTGAGCCATTCCGCCGGGCCCCGACAGTTGCATTTATGTAGTCATCAATTCTGTGGAGTACTATGCTAAACATTTTAGGTGTACAGTCCCTTTTATCCCATTTAACAAACACACAGAAAATGTGACATTATTATTCCTACATTGCTAGTAAAGAGAATGAAGCTTTGAGGTTGAAAAAAACTTTGACGAATTCATTCAACAGACCAGTAACCAAAAGAGAACACATTAAAGTTTTATATAAAATATATATGAAGCTGATACATATGTATACATATATATTCTTATTTAAGAAAAACAGGCCGGGCGTGGTGGCTCATGCCTGTAATCCCAGCACTTAGGAGGCTGAAGCAGGAGGATTAGTGCGAGTTCGAGACCAGCCTGGGCTACAAAAGTGAGCTCAAGGCCAGCCTCAACTGCATAGCGAGACCCTGTC
>PVJA010037399.1:5851-20522 GCA_004027025.1 Myocastor coypus | reverse complement strand
TCTTTTCGGCATCAATTGAGACGATCATGTGATTTTTGGTCTTGGTTCTGTTGATATAGTGTATTGCATTTATAGATTTGCGTATATTGAACCATCCTTGCATCCCTGGGATGAATCCTACCTGGTCGTGATGTATAATCTTCTTGATGATTTGTTGTATTCTAATGGCTAGGATTTTATTGAGAATTTTTGCATCAATATTCATGAGAGAAATTGGCCTGTAGTTTTCTTTTTTAGTTACATCTCTTTCTGGTTTTGGTATCAGTGTGATACTTGCCTCTAGGAATGATTTTGGAAGGACTGCTTCTTTTTCAATCTCATTGAAGAGTTTGAGGAGTATTGGGGTTACATCTTCTGTAAATTTCTTGTAGAATTCAGAGGTGAATCCATCGGGTCCCGGACTTTTCTTTGTCGGTAGGCTTTTTATTACATTTTGTATTTCATTTGCTGTTACACAATAACATTTTTTTCTTTTAGAAAAGTGAGAAATTTGTATATGCCAGTGATATCTAGTGTTGAAAAGTGGGCAGGAAAGAAGTTTATGTTGTTATGATATTAGTACAACTATCCTGAAGAGGAATTTGGCAATTTATGAATAAAAGTTTTAACCTTTAAAATAATTTTAGATTTACATAAAATTTACATAAATATCAAAAAGATTTTTTCACCTGGCCTTCATAATTCTCCAATGCTAACATCTTACATAATCATAGAACAATTATGAGTAACAGAAATTAACATAATTAATTTAATTACAAATTAAAGGCCATTCAAAATTTACTGTGTTGAGGCTAGCGAGATGACTCAGAGTCTAAACTGCCTGCTTAGGAAAGCTTAGGCAACCGCAGGGACTACGGTTCAATCCTCAGCACCACATGCTGCACCAGCCCCACTCCCAAGGCATGCTGAGCCAGCCATAATAATAATAAAAAGGAAATTCACTGTGTTTTCAATAATATTCTTTAAGATATTAACAAGGCTCTTACATTCTATTTATTGCTATATTTATCCATTCTTCCTTAATATTTATTTTTCTCAATTTTTTCTTATCTATCAAATTTTAAATGCTCAGACAACTTACCCTTTCTCTTCTAGAAATTTGCGAAAATTTGTGCATGAGTGTGCAAAAGTGTATTCATAAGGATACTTAACTGCAGATTTTGAAACAGTGAAGTGCTGGGTATGAGGCAAAAAGAAATGACTTGAAATTTCTAGTGTTTGTATTTTGTATTCCTTAAATGTCATTCTAGCATGCAAGTATTATATAATAAAAATAAACTGGATTCATGTGTAAACATCACATTGTCTCCCTGTTGTGAGAACCTGAAAGAGCAAATTAAGACCAAAATGTACAACAGATCTTGTGAGGTGGAAAGAAATTGTTCAAAAAGAAGGGAATGAAGGAGGAGGGAGTGGGAAAGCAAAGAATTGAAAAAGAAAACAAACCAACAAAAGCACTAAAATGGGAATGAGCTCTATCAATAGGGAGGGAAAGATGCCGTGAAGGGAGGACGGAGGGTGATGATGGAATCAAAGTGTCACAGCCTGGGTACAAAATCCCTATGATGTATATGATCATTATGTATGTGCAAAACGTACCAGCAAACTTAATTCTACAAACAAAAAGAAATCCTAACAAACATAAAGGACTCTTGATAGCTAGACTTGGAACTAAAGTAGTCTAGGCATTCATGCATATAAGATGAGAATTGGTAAAATAATGGTTTTAATTTCTGTTTATACAGTGTGAGCATATAGAGATTTTGCAAAATTTAAAATCTGCCCTGTTATTGAATTAACAGCCCAACTACTAATTTTTTTTCATAGAAATATCTGCACAGAATTTTAAGAGATTTGGTTATGATGTTGCTGTAATCTTATTTGTAATTTTGTGAATTCTGAATTGGAATGTGTTCATGAAATTTTCAAAACGTTAAAGGACTTTCATAAATCAAAATGCTACCTGGCCACTTAAGAAATCGTAAGTCACTGAATTATGAAGATATATATAGTCTATTATTGAGTAAAAAGAGGGGAGTTTAGTTTATGTTACTTATGTTAATAAAGTACATACATTTACATATACTTTATCCACCCTTACCTGAGGGAGATATGCTCTAAGACTAGCATGGATACCTGAAGCTTATACATTACCAAAATTTTTAACAGAATAACTTTTTCATTTTAACTAAGTACTCATTATGTCCTCCATTCATAACTTTTACAGCATGAGGTGTGAGGGCAAGACTACTATGAATTTTTCTTCAAATTTAGATAGGAGATTCATCCTTATGATAGGTCTCAGAACTCCAGCATAAGACTTTTTATTTCACTTTATTACAGTATGAGTTTTCATCCTTTCATTTGAAACACTTTACAGGCTGTCTTTGATATATGTGAATTGCTACTGCTTTTATGCTTTGAGGCCATTATTAAGTAAAATAAAGGATACTTGAATATAAGCACTACAATACCTACCTGGGTTATCAGACAGATACTAAACAACAAAAAGGTAGGATTTGTGCAGTGTGGATATGCTAAACAAAAGGATATACATGTATGTGCTGAATGAGATGGAGTAAACTTGACTCTGGTCAGAATGGTGGCACATATTCCAAAACTTAAAATGATTTATGAATTTTACATGTTTCTATTAGACATCTTCACCATACACATGTTAGCTTTTGTTGATTAAAAAGTTTCTATATATAAAACATGTATTTTTCATGCATATTTATATTTATGTATGCACTGCTTGCACTAGCTCTATTAGGACTGAAATTAATTAATAGGATTTTTTTTTGGGGGGGTGGGACTGGGATTTGAACTCACAATCTTGCAATTGCCAGGCAAGCACTTGTGCCATGGAGCTATCTCCCCAGCACCTAGGACTGAAATTAAAACCTAGAAATAACTTATACCTGTGTTTTTGCTTCTTTCACAAACTACTTTCTAATTCACAAAACGTTCTCAACAGTAATAAAAACCACAAAACATGGAAAAGGTTTTTGTATATAAATAAAAACATTAATGGCATTTTAATAGATGATTAAGCTATGAAAATAAACATATGTATATAGATATTACAGTAGGGATGGCCTGATAGCTCAGCGGGCTAAAGCACCTGTTTAAGCAGAGTGTAGTGGCCAGGGTTTGATCCCTGGCATGTGGTGCCAAACCCACCCACAGGGAGCTCTGAGAAGGCAATTGAGATCAGATGTGGTGGTGTGCGCCTGTAATCCCAACACCAGGGAGGCTGAAAACAGGAGCATCGCTACGAGTCTGATCTAGTAGTGAGACCCTGAATACTCTATAGCCCCTGACCTAAATATTGGTTTATGTAGGACAGTGTCTTTTGAATGACTCTAAAATTTTATCTTTCAAATATGATGTTACTTATTAGTCTTAAGATACCAAGATCAAAATGTGGAACTTCAAAATTTTTGTACCAATAATAATTAGAAAAGCACTCGGGAGGCTGAGGCAGGAGGATCAGTGCGAGTTTGAGACCAGCCTGGGCTACAAAAGTGAGCTCAAGGCCAGCCTGAACTGCACAGTGAGACCCTGTCTCAAAAAGACAAAAAAAAATAATAATTAGAAAAATTATTATGTCTGCATCCTTTGCTCTGAATAACTACTACGAGAACAACAATATGCATTATATCAATTATTAGGAAAGTACTACTAATGTGTTTTGAAAGTGTTACATTGCTATTTCATATTAAAATTAATAAAAAAATTTTTAAATCTTACTAAATCATAGCTAACTAATGGGACCATGATTCTATCATAAGTCTGAGAATTTAACATTTTTCCCAAGTTGTTACTTCCTCACTGTGAATAGAAACTGGAAAACTACTAGCCTTTATTAAAGAACCTAGCAAATACATTCTATTAAAAGTGCTTTATATAGTAACCTTTATAACAGCCATTCAAGCTAATTAGACAGATAAGTGTGTATATATATACATACATATACACATATACATATATATACATATACATACACATATACATATATATATGCATATATATACACACACATATATATGCAGATATCTTTAAAATCTCTAATAGCACCATTAACTACCCCAACTCTCCTCCCACTACACTACTGATTTATTCTTTCTTTGGAGCTGAAACCATCTTAGACATCTATTGTAGATATTAACTCCGGTTTGAACAGTCCTTCAATATTTTGAAATTGCTCACTGAGGTGCTCTATCTTATAGTTTGTGGGATATCAGACAGAGGAAGGACTCTTAGAGACAACCTAAACCCATTGTACAGCAATTTTAACATTTCCTCAAGGTCTTCTTGTGGTTCAAAGAATGCAAGATGATAACAGTGATCAGAACTGGTCTAGCAACCCTCTTTGGAAATCTATACCACCAAAATAATAGTACCAATATTTGCAGATAAATATACAAACATGTTATTTTTATTTTTATTTTACTTTTTTGTTTGTTTATTTGTTTCTATGGCCGGCTCAGCCTGCCCCGAGGGCAGGGCTGGCGCAGCATGGTGCCAGGGATCGAACCGGGGTCCCTCCAGCCACCTGCAGGTGCTTTAGACCACTGAGCCATCCCACCAGGCCCCAAACATGTTATTAAAGCTTGTACCAGCAACAAACTGCAACAATAATTAGAAAGTATTCACATGTTCATCAATATAAGACTGATTAAATAAGCATGCTGTTATATAATATATAGAAGGTTAAAATCAGGCCTGTGTCTATTAGTCTAAGCACAGTCATGTATTTTATAATTAAAGGAAACTAAAATTAATTAAAATACCCAAAGAACACTATGCAGCTATGGACAAATTTCTTAGCTTCTTTCACCGTGAATAGCCTCCTTTGTAAGATGATAATAAGGTCTGCTATTCCTTCAACCCAGGAGTATGAAATGAAAAACTGTTCTGGGAATGTTTTGTAATCTACAAGTATTATACAGGTCAGTATTTCAAACTATTAATAGCAGTGGTTCTCAACCTTTCTAATGCTGTGACCTCACAATACAGTTCCTCATGTTTTTCCTCAAACCAAAAAATAATTTTGGTGGCTACTTCAAAACTGTAATTTTGCTACAGTTATGATTCGGAATGGCTTTAGGTGACCTCTGTGTTTTGGTCGTTCGATACCCCCAGGGTTTTGACCCACTGGTTGAGAACCGATGAATGAGGTTCAAAGTTATTTAAGCTTAAATAGGGGATAATACAGTGATTTAGTAATTAAAGAACAGTTAAAGGAAACTGTTGAATCAAGTCACTAGAATAAATTCCTATTCTGGTTCTGGCACTTCTCTGTCAGTCTAAAAATAATGTTGTGGCAGTTGCTTTGCAAGAGCAATTATGAGAATACCCGTATCCCACTATTATTTTGAGGAGCAAATAGATAGCTAGTATGCAATAGACAGTACGTTAGTATTTTCAACACTACCGGGTCCCTTTCCTATTTCCATCTTGAAATGAAACTTTTACACCACTAACTGAAACCAATTGTTTAAGCTCCCTTTCATCCTTTAAACAATACAAAGCCCCTTGCTCTGGCACAGCCCTAATCTGCACCCCCCATCTTCTTGCTATCAAGTACAGCCATATACTGATAAACTTTGGCCAGTGGAAGGCAAGGAAAGTGATATGTGCAATTTTAAGTTCATGCTTTCTCTCTTAGCTAATTGTTTGAATTGGTTTTCCACTTTAATATTCTTCACAACCAAGTATGTAAATGTTATGATATAATCAACTTCTGATCATAAAAGTCACACTCCATGGATTGATATTACTGAAAGAGCAAATATGCAAGTGTGGATGATTTTGTAGGGCAAGGTCTCCTTCTAAGCTAGATCAATAGCCCATCTTTGATCATATATATCTGATGAAGAAACAAACTTATACTTTGTGTGAGTTGGTGTAATTTGAAGTCTTGTGATTATAGCATTATGGTGCATATCCTACATTAGTACATCCAACTCCATGAATGAATTAAAACTATAGATGTGATATAAAAAGGAAAATATATTCATAATACAATATACTTTTTACAAATGCTTCAGAATAGCTACATTCAAAGATATAAAAAATAAGAGAAATGCTAGTCATCCTTATCATGAGATAATATTATTAGAGATAGCATTCCAAAATAAATCGTAGGCTCAACAATGATATGTTACCAAATGAGGCTGGTAATCGAGTTCCTTATGAGGAAAATAATTTCCTGTGCTACGACAGGGGATGACCTAGTAATAAAATATAGAAAATATACCTCCTTTCTTGAATCCTGCAACATATCATGGAATCTGCTATCCTTGGAAATTGAAAAGAACTTGACTATAACTTTAAATTGATAAGGAATCATATTGTGATGTTAAATTAGAAATATGTAATAAGGAATGCTAAGGTAGACCTTTGGGGATAATATCAGAGTAAAACCGAAAAACAACAAACCATCCAAAAATAACATTAGTATGTAATTTTTATAGCATAGAACTTTCTCATTATGCTAAAGTAGTTAGAAAAACCATAAACATAAAGCCTTACAATGCTGGGAAATATTGCCAAATATTTTTTTTCACATTCATGTCGATCAGTGCATTTCATTTATATCTAGCAACTTAGTAATATGTATTTTTCAGACTCTTAAATAGCACCTCATATTTCTAAATGCTTTCTATGGCTCTTCAATAACCAAACTTTTACCTTTTACCAATAAACATATAGTTGAAACTGTTGCAATCTGTTGAGGAGATATTAAGTAAATTACTAAATAATATAAAAAATATGTATCCCATTTTAGCACTCCTGTCTTTAATAAACCTAAGAATTATCTGGATTTTGTCCTAACACTATATTTCAACATCACTTGATATTTAATCACTTACTGTACAATTGCACTTTATAGTTTATGGAATCCAGAAGAACTTTTAAAAATCATTCCAAATTTTGAGCAGTTGTTATCCAGTTATACTCCATTTATTCAGTAAGTCCAGTGTCACTGGTCCTTGCTCAACTAAGTTATTTGTATTCTCCCAAAGTACTAAAATCCAAAATATTTCAAAATTCTTAAAATATTTTGTTGAGGAATATCTTTCAAGATACCTGTGATAAGAACCAGATTTTTCACCTTGTCTATCTGGAGCCTATTTTCTTAAAAAAATAAATAAATAAAAGATCCCTTCCTTAAAAAAAAAAAAAAAAAAAAAAATTCCAGGGAGAGGGAAGAAATACAAAAGACATATGAACTATAATCTCTATTTTGTTGCTGCTAAATTCAATAAGTAAAATTAACCTGTCCATTTACCATACAAGGCTCAAGATGATCATTATCACTTTCAGTCTTTATGTCATTCATTGAGGACCAAGCAAAAAATAGTTCACAGACCAACTCTGGCCCCCCTGACCACACTTGGGCACTGTTGTACTAATAGTACTATTCTTGTAGAAAACAATTGGTAAAAGTAAAGTAATATGTGGGAATATTACTTATTGTTATCTTTATAATTTTCATTTCAAGTAAACATATAATTTTTATTCCAAAGGTTTTGCTTGTTTGTTTGTTTTACCAGGGACTGAACTCAGGACCTTGTGCTTGCCAGGTAGGCATTTATGCCACTGAGCTAACTCCTAAAGCAATTTTATTTTATTTTGTTTGTTTGTTTTTCCTAAAGTAATTTTAAGATTTTAAATATTCTAATTCTAAATTTCTGGGACCCGGCCGGATGGCTCAGTGGTCTAAAGCGCCTGCTTAGGAAAGCTTGGGTGGCTGCAGGGACCGCAGTTCGATCCCCTGCACCACATCCTGCGCCAAGCCCTGCCCTCAGCGCAGGCTGAGCCAGTCATAAAAAATAAACAAACGAACAAATAAAAGTTCTGAAACAAGAATAAAATAAATAAAAAATAACTAATTGTAAATTTCTCTAAGTAGACTACTTGATTTTTACACTTATAAGTTTCTATTGTTCTGTTGTCTAATTTTGTAACACTAAACATAACTTAATTTTGTATCAACTGAAAGTGCAAAAATATACTCAACATTCACAAGAAAAAGTATTTTTAAATATTTTCTCTTAAAACTATCATTAACGAGAACTTAACATTTATCTATTTTGTAATAATAAAACTCAACCTTACCCTTTTCCGGGCCACCACAGCAGCTTTGGTATCTGCTTTAGATTTATCTGTAAGTGAATAAAATATAGCTGGTTTATAAAAGTGACTATGTCCTTTTCACATGAACATAGTTATACAACAATTTTTTTATTCTCCTAGTCAAATAATAATACTTTGTTCTAGCAGTTCCTTTAATTAAAATGATAACTAACTCACCTCTCCAGAGGTGAGTCAAGCTAAGGAACCCAAAAGTGATAATATCAGGAATCCACATACATCAGTTACTTAGTAAGTCTCTTTCCTTAAAATTATTGATTGGATATGCTTCCTCAAGGTAGCATCGTATATCTGACTTGTAGGTTATGATTATCTTGTGGGCTCTGGATTATATATGATCAAGACTTAAATCCCAGCTATCTTCACTTACCTATTTACTATGTGCTAGACATGGGCTAAGAACTTTACATAAATAATGTCTCATTTAATCCACCTGATGCCTTTGCAAGGTTCATCCTCATTTAACAGCTGAAGAACCAAGATAAGATCAAATAGTCTACCTGAGACCATATGGCAAAGTCAGACTCACCTGACTACAAGTTCCTAATCCTTACAGGTGTTTGCTGCATTTACTTGGTACAACTGAGATAGGAACAGTGCCTCACATAAGACTTAAGGACTTAAGAATGAGGACTATAGTATCCCTCTCATACTACTACCACACTTACAAAGAGAAAGAGTAATTAATAAGTGAATTATTTGTGGAAAATTATGTCAGGATATTATTCTGTTATGTACAACACAGATTTTGGAAAAATTACTGACATGAAGTCTAAAACCTAGAAGAGCTGGTTATCCTAGGCATACTTATAGATAAAGTATGCCGAATACCCATCTGCACACTTAAGATGGTCTCTCTGCCTGGAAGACCCTTTCTCCCCTCCAATGAATCAATAAGACAATCCACCATTTCAAAAACATTCTCTAACAAGGAGAAATCCCCAGGTCCTTTGGCTAACACATACTTATGATAGGCCACAGAAATTTCCTCTTAATACGATGGGTATTTCAAAATGTCTGAATGAAAGTATTTCTGTAAAACTAGAATATTTCAAATGGAGGGGATAAAATTTTATATTCAGTGAGTGTTCAATATCATTTATAATTTCTAATAAATGTGCATTGATTTTTATCTAAACTCTTACATGAATTTGAAATACACACTCTTTCTGACCAAATTAATGTAATTTGTTAAAGTATGTCAAGCATTACTTAGTATAAAGCTGTTATACTAGATGATGTAAGATATAAAACTGTCTGTGTTCTCAGATCTTCATTTTCTTTATTAATCAACAAGGGGTAATAATTATTACATTATTGTGTTGTTGGGAAATGTAAGTAATACAAATAAAGTTACTAAAATAATAGATAAAGAAGTACTAATTCCTATTTAGCTAATAAAGACTTTATGAGGTATGTGGATGTGAGGCGAGTGCTAACCTGTGGAACACAAGGAAAATCATTTACTGCTTCTATTAGTCACTTTCCTGTCAAGAGAGCAAAACACTCTAGATCCACAACCTTAAAAAGAGAGGTTTTCTAGCCTAGCTTTTTCAGTGGGTTGAGAATGTGGTTGGCTGGTTGGAGCCATGAACAGCATGGTGAAAGGGCTTGGTGGGTGGCGTCCACCCAAAGGTAGCCAACAAGCTCAGAGAAGGGGAGCTGGGTAAGGAGACAGGCACAATGGCACACCTGGAGAAATTCGTCTTCTCCAACATTTGTAGCCATGGATTCATCCAATGTATCCAATCACAGACGAGTACAGCACCCCTCAAGCCCCCCCACCCACCCCCACCACAAGATTCAACAGCCTTCCACAAGCTCCAACTCTCAGCACAGGGGACTTTTGAGGGACAATTTTTAATTTAAACCATAAGAATGATGACACATTTCACTTTTATATCATCCTTTAAAGGTTATATTATATTTAATTATTTTAGTATTTTAGCAGTTTTAAATAATCAGTAATAAAGTAGCAAAATGTTTCAGGATATCTGAAAAAATTAAAGTACTGAAATTCTACAATGTATGCTTATGCTTTTTTTTTTTTTTTCTTTTGTGGAACCGGGGATAGAACTCAACCTGCGCATGCCAGGCAGGCACTTGTACCCATAAGCTATCTTCCTGGCCCCTTCTATGCTTGATTATAAATGAGACTTGTACCGCTGGGAGCTGAGCCTGCGCACCCGCCTCGGGTAAGCCCCTGCGCCCCTCTGCCCCGCCTCTGCGTTCCCGCGACTAACTTTCTGTCCCAGCCCAGCCCAAACCCCACCGCTGGGAGCTGAGCCCGCGCGCCGGCTGGGTCAGGATCCTTGGCCTGCCTTCCCTTTCCCCGCCCCGTCCCCCCCCCTTTTTTTTTTCTTTTTTTTTTTTGAACCCCTCCAGCCCATGCTCCAGCACTGAACCCATCATATAAATGAGACTTGTGAGATCCTATTGTAATTAGAAGATAAAATAAATTGTTTCTATCAAAAAGGTGTGTTTTTGTTGTTTTGTTTTTAAGACTTTTATTGAGAATAAAAATCTTTATAAATAATTAAAACTGAATTTTCAAAAGCCTCAAAAAAGTGTCCATTTAAGCCATTTGGCAGATACTAAGTTAAGAGAAACAGAATGGATATTTCTTCCATTTCAGCTGAAAATATTTTTAGAAAAAATCGCAATAATAGAGATGAACTGAGAACAAAAATATTAAACTGTTTTTCAAGAAACTTTTTATGTTTAAAAGTTATGGAATCAGGCTGGTGAGATAGCTCAGTGGACTAAAGTGTCTGCTTTGGCATGCGCAGGGACCAGGATTCCATCCTCAGTCCAGCATGCCATGTGAGCCCCACCCCAGGGGCATGCTGAACTGGTGACCGAGTCTGGACATGGTGGTACACGCCTGTAATGGCTGGAGAGGGAGAAAACAGGAGAATAACTATGAGTCTGAGCTGCCTAGTGAGACCCTATACCAAATAAACACATTTTTTTAAAAGTTATGGATTTATCTCCCAATAAATGCAGAGTATAGGAGAGAGTAACAACCACAAATGTTTTCCAAATCAAAGGAATATTCTTATGTAATACTCAAATATTATGATCACTATAGATTTCTCTATTAATAATAGTAGGTCCAAGGTCACCTTTAGCAATATTCATCACTAAAAATCTAAGAGCTAAATTTTCCCTATTAGGAAAGGTTTATCTGCAGATCAGTACCCTCACCATTACAAGCTAAGAAGTTAACAGATAATGCAGATTTTGATAACAAAAAGCAACCTTATTTCTCCTCTGAGTTAATATGTTCTATTTTTAAGTACAAATGAAGAGCAGCAGGTAGTAAATGAAATTTTCTAAATGAGTAGTAGTAGTTATGCCTCATGACCAAGAGTGATATTTTTATTTATAGTTATGTGATAGGAATACAAATATTAACATAACTCAATGACTTCTTTCCTTTAATACAATTTTGAAAGCTTATCCATTCATGTCCTCTGAAAAACTTCATTAGCTTGTTCTTTAAATGTGATAAATAAAAACACTCCCTTTAAATGGTAGAAAGCAGTCCAGTTTCTGTTGTGGAATAAAAGGAGATTAGAACCTGTCAATTAATCCCAACATATTAAACACTAAATAGACTAAAAAAATAGAAAACTTCTTAGAGAAGTGAGGTCGGGAGATAAATATCCTAAATTGGGGGAGAAAGGCATAAATAATCACAATTTATATGACCAACTATTGCACAAAACGTACTGGGAAATCAGTAGAGGAGAAGAAAATTATAAAAACTTTGCAAAACCAACGGTGTAGCCAAGTCTCATAGCAAACTCCAGGGAAACCCATTCACAGATGGGTTAGGAGGCTATGGACTACCATGCTCTTACATAGCTGGCTTTCTCAGTAAAGACAGAAGAACAATCTATCATGTTTGCTTAACATAAGAGAAAATATACCTTAGCAGCATTCTTAATGAGGTCTGACCTCAGATGAAATTATTTTGTCATAGTCTATTTTAAAGATAACAAAAAAACCCAAAATATATAAAATCACATAACAAGATGATAGGAAATCAACAATGGTTATTATATTACATATTTTTATTTTCAAAGTAGTTGCTAAGATTACCAGCTATAGGCATGTAAGATTGAAATTAGTAGTACAATTATCATAGTTACTTATATACATTCCTTCTTTCTTTTTTCGTTTCCCCAATCTCAGTTGTTCTTTCCCTTTTCCTTTTTCTCATCAATTTTCCTTTCCCTTATTGCAATTGTTTATTCCTTATGTTCAGTTTCTTCGTATTGTACTGTATCTATTATGCCTTTGAGATTTTATTTATTGTTTCAGGTTCTAACACTAGGGAGAAAATATAGTGTTCCACATGTGGGTCTGATTTACTTCACTTAAGAGTATAGCCTCTAGTTACATCCATTTACATATAAAAGCCTCAAATTCACCTTTCTTTACAGCTGAGTAATATTCTATTAAATAAAAATATCACATCTTTTTTATCCATTCCTCAAGTGAAAGACATTTAAGTTGTTTTCAAGATGTAGTTACGACAAATCATGCTGCTACAAATACATCACTGTAACATGTTTTCAGCTCTTTTGGAAAAACATTTAGAAGAATTTTGGGTTGAATGGGAGTTCTAATCCTAGTTTTCTGAGGAATCTCAACACTGATTTACACAGGGATTGTGCTAGTCTACACTCCCAGCAGAGGGGTTCCTTTTTCTCACAGCCCGATCAGCATTTCCTATTGGTTGATTTCTTGATTACAGCCATTCTTTTTGGGGTGAGATGAAATTTCAGTGTGGTTTTAATTTGCATTTCTCTGATGACCAACGACGTTAAACATTTTTATATATTTATTTGCCACTTGGATTTCTTTCCCTGTGAAGCATGTACTCATTTAAGATGCCCACTTCTGATTGGATCTTTGAATTTTGGGGTCTTTATATTTTTTATTCTTTATATATTCTAGATAGAACTAATTTGTCTAAGGTATAGTTAGATTTGTACCTGCTTCTCTTCCAGGAGGCTGTGTTCCTATTTTAATATTTAGATCTTTGATCCATTTTTACTTTATTTAGTGCATGAAGTATTGAGGTGTTTTTCACAACCTAACTGACTTGGAGGAAACAAAATACCCTATTCTATCCCTCCTTTCCTATGAAAGGGTGGAGAGAAAAATAGGAATAATACTTGTAAAGTTCAGTTTAGAACTGAGATCAAATTGTAAGAATATTCAATGTTGCCCCCAACCACTGTACATGCCTTGGCACTGTATTACTAAAGGTTTAAAAACTTTGCTGCCCAATACATCACATATAATTTCCAAAGAATTACAAGGCATGTTAAAAGTCAAAAAAAAAAAAAAAAAGAAAGAAACATAAAATATAGAGAAACATTCAACTTGGATCCAGTTATAATAGATGTGGGGAAATCATCACGTTGTGAATTCCTTTATTGTTATTTTTATATTTTATTATTTTGAAGAGTACAAAAAAAACAAATAACAAATAGCAGAAACAAAGATAGGAACAGAGTGACATACAACAATACATATCAGAATTTCAAGACAAAAATAGAAAACTAACAACAGTTGTTGTATTACTTATTTTTAATCATTAGGTTGGTTACTCAAATTAACAGACAGGTATGCAAGATTGCTCAAATAATTAAACTTTAGCACTTTCTTTCAATAAACCTTAATTTTTTATTGTTCTTATTTTTTACTTTGAAATTTATTTTAGAGAGCATTCAATCCAGTAAACAAGCCCAGCATTTGAGACTGCCTGGAGCCAGCCAGAAACTCGTTTGTCCCAGCAAAGAAGTCCAGCATGCAAGTGGAACTTCATCCATCAGATAGGCCCAGTGAGGAAAACTGTCACAGAACTCCCTGCAGAGAGACTAGAGGCAAGGCCCATCTAGCTGATCCAGGAGCATAACATCTTGCCAGAGTGGCACAGCAGGTTCACCTCCAAGGCTGCAACAGGACCAAGTGGAGCTCGGCAGCAGACCCAAGCCACACCCACCTGGATGAGATTGAACTTGGTAGATCCAGATCTGGTGCTAAGGTAAAAAACTCTACCAAAGGTCTACACCAAAGGTCAGAAGTCAGGGATATACAAAATGACAAAGATAAGGAGCAAAATGTACTCTCAGGCCCCAAGCCCACCCAGAACAAATACAAGAGACAATAGAAGAAATTGTAAATCACACACCTGAAATAATAGCACCTCAAGTAAAGAAACAACTGTAGAAAGGTATAGAGGAAATCAGATCAGAAATAATTTCAGAAGTAAAAAAAAAAAAAAAAGAAATAATACTTATCATAAAAGAAGTACTAAATGCTCCTGAAGAAGACGCTGATGATAAAAAAAAAAAAAAAAAAAAAAAAAAAAAAAAAAAAAAAAAAAAAAAAAAAAAAAAAAAAAAAAAAAAAAAAAAAAAAAAAAAAAAAAAAAAAAAAAAAAAAAAAAAAAAAAAAAAAAAAAAAAAAAAAAAAAAAAAAAAAA
>PVJA010037398.1:0-20426 GCA_004027025.1 Myocastor coypus | reverse complement strand
CAAGTATCTAGTGTGACTCACCATCTAGGACGTTTGAATCATGCACTAACAGTGAACACTGGCATACAGGTATCACTTTTGGCATTTTGCTCTCATTTCCTTTGCATATATATCCCTAAATGGGATAGCTGGATCATATGATAGGTCTATTTTGAAGTTTCTGAGGAGCTTTTATACTGTTCACAGTATTTGCTTCTTAATTTCCTTTCCCCCCCTCTATATCCTTTCCAGAGTTTAACATTTTATAAGTTTTCTTTGTTGTTGTTATCAGTGGTTTTAATCAGTTCTTCTGGCATTACCATTACAGAGGACAGAATAAACAAGGAAAGAAAGAGCGCTGAGGTTCAGGAGGCAGTTTATTACACTGGTGGGCTTCTGTCCAGGATCTCTCAAAGTGTCTGAGTCCTGTCCAGTGGGGGTTGGGGGCCTTTACGTGGGAAGTGAGTGGGAAGGTACATAGGCAAATTTGGCACAAATGTGGAAAGGAATAAAGAGGCCTTGGAGTGTGATTCCCTCTGGGTGGAGTTTCTGGCCAGCAGGACTGAGTTCCAGGCCAGCCAGGTCTGGCATAGCAATGAGGCCTCCTGCGGCTGCTGGGGGAATTACCAGAGGCAACAGGGCTCCATGCACAGTGGGGACTGACAGGTGTGAAGCTTGAGCAATGGCAGAGGTGGGAAGGAAAACAGCTCTGGCATGTGGACAGGCCAAGATTACATCAGGTGAGTGGAAGGCTTCAGTCAAGGCTGGTCCAGTGGGCTGGCTGTCCCCAGAGGGGAGGTCTAGGAGCAAGTGGTCACTACACTTGTCATTGAAGCTGTACTTGACTTGAGGCTGGTGAGCTTGGAGAAGTCGATGTGCCATGTACAACAGCTGTTGTAGATCTTTTGTCCATCAGTGATAGCTTTTCATGCTGGGCTTTTATGAGCTTGTCTTACTGCAGCAGCTCCTGGCACTGGCTGTTCTTAGGGAGGTGATGGTCTTCAGGATGGTACCAAATTTGGAGATCTTGGGTAGCATGTGTAGAGTCATGGCATATCAGAGGTTCTCCATGATGATCCTGCACATGGGCTCAGCCATCACCATGCCCCAGTCCACAGCAACTGCCAAAGTAGCAAGGACCACGTTCCCCAACTAGCTGAGTTCACAGCCTTGTGGATACAGACCTGGATGGAAATGGGCTGGCCATACCTCACGAGTGTCACTAGGGTGTTGGATGCCTCCTCTACGCTCATCTCGAGGAAGGTCTGGGTTTTCCCCCTGAGGTCCCAAAAGACAACCCCAGGGACAACACCTTTCCTTCGCTGCTTCACACACTGTTGGTAGATGTGGATCACTCTGCCTGCACTCCTGTTTTGACCTTTGAACTTCTTGGTCATTGCTGTTGGCTTTAGAGGAGGCCAAATTGCTACTCAAGATAAAGAACCTGTAGGTAACATGCAGAGAAGAGCGTGTCAGACCCTTGCTCCATACCCACTGCGGCACTGGGATGATGCTGTGTGGCTCGTAGAGCAGACCTGTGGGGAATGAATTGGGGTGGCAGAATCTCTGGAATTCTTTTTAGTTTTTAATTTTTAAAAATCTTGTGGAAAAAGGCAAACAAAATTTCATAATAAGCTAGAATAATAATAATTAATATATCACATATTGTTATCTTTATTTTTTTGTCTGTATTTAGTACATGGTCTACGAGCTCTCACTACATAGATGGAGTCATAGAGATCCTCCTGTTTTTAGCCTCCCAAGCGCTGGGATTACAGGCACATGCCACCACACCCAGTTTCAATTGCTGTCTCAGTGCACTCCATAGGCAGGGCCAGCACAGCATGCCTGGGATTGAACCCTGGCCATCGCACTCTGCCCAAGCAAATGCTTTAGTCCACTGAGCTATCAGGCTGGCCCCTGCATAATGCTATCTTTAAAATAGTTACTCAGAGTAAAAGATATGGGTATAAAAATTCTCCAATTGATATTAGCACAAACCTTTTTTGTGAACTAAGAGACACTAATAGTATAGCTAACTTACATTTTTCCCTCCCTTTTCCTTTCTTTCCTCTTTACCCCACTTAGTTGTTTTCTACTTTTTTTTTGAGTGGCCATCTCAGCCAGCCCTGGGAGGACAGGGCTGGTATGGCATGTGGTGCTGGGGATTGAACTGTGGTCCCTGCACTTGCTTAAGTTTGTGTAAACAGACCCATTAGACCACTGAGCTATCTCACTGGCCCCAGTTCTTTTGTACTTTTAAATATTTTTTTCCTATTTCACAACATTTATTGTACATCTTAAGCTTTCTTTAGTTTTCAGTTTCTCACACGAGGGAGACAATACAATGTTTATACAAGTGAGTATGATTTATTTCACTTATTAGTATGGTCTCAATTTGCATCATTTACCTAAGTCTCCAATTTATCTTTCTTTATGGCCAAGGAATAATCTATTGTATAAACATACCATGTCTTTTTTATCCATTTCTTGCCTTATGGACATTTGGGTTGTTTCCAAGATTTAACTATTGTAAATTGTGCTGCTATAAACATGGGTTCACATATATTGCTGTGTTACAATGTACTTAATTCTTCTGGGAAAATATTCAGAGGAGAATAGCTGCATCCCATGGGACCTCTAATGTTAGTATTCTGAGGAATGTACACTCTAATTTCCATGGAGGTTGCACCAGTCTGTGCTCCCACCAACATAGAAGGGTGCCTTCTTCCCCACAGCCTCTCAAGTATTCCTTGATGATAGCCATTCTTTCTGGTGTGAGATGGAATTTCAGTGTTGTTTGAATTTGCATCTCTCAAACAACCAATGATATTGAGCATTTTTCCATTTATTTGCCACTTGTATCTCTTTATCTGAGAAGTGTGTATTCATCTCAGATGCTCATTTTTGAATTGAATCTTTGAATTTAGGGGCTGGGAGGTCTGATTTTTTTCCTCTCAATTCTTTATATGTTCCAGTTAGAAGTCCTTGAAGGACAATTGGTTAAAATTTTTTCTCCACTCTATCGGTTGTCTTTTCACTCTGTTGGTGATTTTTTTTGGTATGAAATGCTTTTTAATAAGAAGAGAACCCAATTATTGATTCTTTGAAGTATTTTCCATGCATTCTGGTTTTGTTTGTGAACTCTACCTACACCTAAGTATTCAAGATTTTTACCAACTTTCTCTTTCAGTAGATTTAGCGTTTCTGTTTTAATATTTATTTATTTTTATTTTATTATTTAGATCTTTGACCCATTTTAAGCTTAGTATGGTGAGGAAATTAGATCTAGTTTTAGTCTTTAGCACATAGAGAGTCAGCTTTTCCAGCTCTGTTAAAGAGGTTGTTTTTCTTCCAGTGAACATATTTTTACCCTTTCTCAAAGATAAGGTAGTTGTGTCTTTATCTTCTAATCGCTTCCACTGATCCTCAGGTTTATTTTTCTTTCTTTCTTTTTTTTTTTGCCCATACCATGCTGATTTTATCAGAGTAGCTTTGTAGTATAATTTCAAGTAAGGAGTTAGAGTGCTTCGGGCCTTGCTTTTCTTGCTAGTGTGGCTTTTGCTATTTTAGATCTTTTCTGGTTCCAAATAAATTTTAGAAATGATTTCTCTAGTTTTGTGAAATTTGTTAATAGTATTTTGATTGATATTGCATTAAATCTGTATTACAAGTTTGTGAGTATGGCCATTTTCACTATTTTGGTCATTCTCATCCATGAGCAAGAGATATCGGTACTATATATGGAATACTACTACTATTTTATTATTTAGCAATGCAACTATTTTAGGCTCAATATTATGATATATGTTGGCTGTAGAAAAATTAGGGCTTTTTTTTTTTTTAACATTTAGGACTTATTTCAATTCTTTGGTATTGGAGGTTGACACTAAAAAATGACCCCAGAAAAAAACGTTGATTCAGAGACAATGAAGCAAATTAGAAAAATCAGGGTATATCCCCAGATCATGTAGAGAGAATTCTTTCTCTGTGCCTCCTCTTCTTTTCTCTGTGAAAAATCTGCTTTTATTCTTTGAGCTTTGTCCACTTCCTACAAGATGCATAAAACTGGATGCTTGTCTTTAATTTTACTATTTCCTATCTTAGCTTATGGGGAATTTTTGAGAAAAATTTACATAAGAATATGTAGAGAAGACTGGGCATGGTGGCGCAGGCCTGTAATCCTGGGAAGGCTGAAAACAGTGGATCATTATGGGTCCGAGCTGCATATTGAGACCCTGTACCAAATACATAATTAAAAAAAAGAATATGCAGAGAATGATAATTTTTCCTGTACTTCTGTGAGCTTTAGTAATTCTAGCACACATTTCAAAGAAGAAAAAACAAAGAAAGTGGTTCAATTTTCAACTTTGCCACTACACAACCACATGCTAAGCAAATTCTCCCAGAGCTATGGATCCAGGGTTCACCAATCAGTAATCGAATGGTTTGCTGTTTTCCTTTAAAATACATTTGGTGGGCATCTAACTTTGTGGTTTTATTTATCCATTTAGAAGACATTTATGAGCTACTGTGTGCTGGGCCTTGCTATAAAGTTCCAGGGATACAGAAATCAGCAAAGCAGCACAGCTCTTGCCTTGTAAGGAGACCTTAAAATATTGGCAAAACAAATATTCTGTCAGCTATACACATTTTATTTCCCTTTTGTGATTAAAAATTTAGTACCCTAGCAAGCAAAGTTACTGATATCAATTTTTTAAAAGTGCTGGGGGATGTATCTTGGTGCCAGAGCATTTGCCTAGTCTGTATGAGGTCCTAGGTTCAGCCCCTAGGACAATAAGAAAAAGATTATTAATATTAATATTAAAATTTTCTGTTTGAATTTTTTGTACGTGTTCTGGAGACAAAGCCTCACTGACAGTTCATGCTGGCCTCCTGCCTCAGCCTCCCAAGTGCTGGGATTACAGGCGTGCACCACCATGCCTGGCTCTGGAATATATTTTCTTAATGAAGAATTCCTATAGCTTTTATATCTGTAGATTAGAATTCTTGCTTCAAATATAAGATGACATTTTACTGCATGGAAACACTGGAATATTACAGATTCTAACAGCAGCTGTTTGATATTTCTTTTTCTTTGTAGACTTATAATAACACAAATTAAATATGACCTATCTTCCAGGTGATCTTTAATAAAAGGAGACTGCTGACTTTGATGTGCCCCTGGGGCATAGAATGATACTTTAAATTGAAAATGTGACTAGGATTTATAGTTCATCTTTTAGAGAATTTTTCTTCTAAAAAGTTGAGTTAGCTACCTTTTCATCAAATTCCTAAGAAAAACAACTTAAAGAAAGACAGATTTATTTTCGCTCCTAGTTTTAGAGGTTTCACTCCATGGTCAGCTGGTTCTGTTCCTTTTAGACCCATGGCAAGGCAGAAACTCCATGGTGGAGGGGCATGGGCAAGGAGAGGTGTCTATGTATGGCAGCCAAGAAGCAGAGAAAATGACAAAGGAACTGGGAACAAAACATGGCCTTGCAGATTGTGCTCCCAGGGACCTCCTTCCCCATGCTGCAGTCCACCTCTGAAGAACCCATTCAGCTACTAACAGGGCTAGATGGAACCACTGCTGGAGTGAGGAGGGTTGTGACCTGGCTACCTCTCCAGGCCACTGAACATTCCTGCCTATGGGTGCATGCCTTCCACGTGTGTCTTTGGGGAATGCTGGCTGTTCAACGGAGGATATGTATCTCTGATCATCACATTTAAGCCAAAGATTTCAATTAACGTAAGAAAGGTGGGGAGCAAAGCCATGCTAAACACTTTTATTTGTAGTTGTTCTTCATAATTAGGCTCTGGATGGTGGCTTAGCAAATTCAAGGATTTCACTGCGTGTGATTATAGCTCATGTTTGTTTTCTTTTTTTGGTGCTGGCAATCATACTCAGGGCCTTGGACTTGCCAGGCAGGTACTGTGGCCCTGAGGGATGTCTCCAGCCCTCCTGAGTGGTGGCAACATGTGTGTGAACCTTCTTTCTCTTCTATACATGAGTATCAAGGGAAGCCAAGAGGAATGTAGCTGCTTTTGAATGCTTAGCATGGATCACAAAAATTCTCTTACCACTTTCTTAGAGCCATGCCTGTCAGTTACCCGAGCTTCTAATAGCATTTGCAAATTTAGCAGCTGCTGCGAAGTTGAAAACATTGTGGAGTCAGAACTGGAGAAGATGAAGGCAAACAATCTATGTTCAGAAAAATCTTCATGTTTGAGGAGATATCTTGCTAGTTCCTTGCAGGTTGCTTGGTATTTAACCCCTTCAAAAAATAAACAAGAGGGAGATGAGGAGATAGCTCCTAGGCACAAGTGCCTGCTGGGCAAGTGCAAGGTCGTGAGTTTGAACCCCGGTCCCACAAAAAAAAAAAAAAAAAAAAGCAAGAGCAAAGGTCTTTAGGCCTATTATTCAGATGTACATATATCTTAGTCTGAGATTGCTAATTATGGCAAAATATACATAATGTAAGAGTTATTATGTTAGCCATATTTAAGGATGCAGATGAAAGTGGCATTAAGTATGTCTACACTGTTTGACAGCTAATTACAAAATTTTACACAATTTCAAACAGCAAGTCTATAACTGTGAATCATAACTCCTCATAGTCTCTAGCCCTTGCCAGTCACATTCTTTCTCTCTATGAGCTTGGTTATTTTCAATATTCATTTAAGGGGGACTGCTTACTACCTGACGTTCTGTGTCTTATTTCACTGAGTATAATGTCCTTAAGGTTCATTCATGTCATCTAATGTACCTCAGGGTTTCCTTCCTCTTTCAGGTTGAATAGTATTCTTTAGACATATGTATTTTCCATCCACTTATTCAAGGATGGATGTCTGGGTTGCGTTGTAGTTATTTTCTCATTGCTGGGAGAAAATACCTTATACCCTAAAGGAGAAGTTCATTGTGGTTCACCACTTCAGCTCATAGTTGGCTGGCTCTTAGGCAGGACAAGAGTGGTGGGAGGCCTGGCAGAGAGCATCTGCTCACATCATGGCGGCCAGGAAGCAGAGAATCGGAGGAAGAGCCAGAGGCAGACAGACATTTCTGTCTGGGTTGTGCCCCATAACCCTCCTCATCCCTGATCAGATCCTACCTCAGAAGAGCACATGCAAATATGGATTCATCAATGGTCACAGTGGAAAAGATGCTGTTCAAAGATACACATAGCCAAAGAGGATGTGCATAGTAGCTGTGTCTACTAGAGGGTGATGCTGGTTTTTCAATTATACCCTGTAAGTTAGGTAAAGGTATTAGATAAAATTCACTTATAGATATCTATTGTCCTTGCTTTCAGTGGATCAACCAACTGACCCACCCACCAATCAATCAATCAATCAATCACTTACTCTGTGCTAAGTCATCACAAGGTCCTGCACTTTATATGTTTTTACAAATGAGTCCAGACTCAATGAAGCTGCACATGTGGAAGATTTAAAAATAGGCTTGAAATATTTGTTTTCAACCATAAAAGAGTGACGTATAAGAGTGTTGTTATAGGCAATATACCTGATTCTCAATTCTCTGATCATAGAATGATGACACAAACTCTAAGCATCCGTGTTTCAGTTTTCCCAGTGGTTTACTTCCTTCCAGAACTCATTAAAATGGCAGATTTAAAATAAAACTGATTAGAATTTTCACATCCTTGAACATATTTTATAAACAGTATAATCTGATGGGCATTTATCACTAGATTAGCAAATTTAGAGCATGACATATTAAAATGTCTTGAAAATGTCCAATGCCTTTGTTGCATTGAGCATTTTGTATGTCTTGACATGAATAGGCAAAGGGCCTCCACATATTCAAGGGTGCAGTTAAGAACCAGCCAGATAGCTCAGAGGCCTAAAGCACCTGCTTAGGCTGACCCAGGGACCAGGATTCGATCCCCAGTATACTGTGCTGGCCCCTGCTCCCGGGTACACTGAGACAGCAGTTGAGACTGGACATGGTAGTACACACCTGTAGTCCAGAACTTGGGAGGATGAAAACAGGAAGATCACTATAAGACTGATCTGTGTAGTACATAAAAAGGTGCAGTTATTTCCTGTGCCATTACATGGTATGTAAATTAGTCTACTACTATGGCTAAAAAGTCTTGTTTTTAAGGAAAGTAGCCACATTTTTCACATTTCTAGCACTCGGCATATTTCTGGGTTTAACTTCATTGCTATAACATTTGATTATGCATAATGTAGCGTGGAGCTTCATATGTGGTGCTGTCTCTGTGACTTTACCCTACAATGTTTTATTCCATTTAAATCATTTCATTCAGAACATTTTTCATAACATTAATTTTATTAAAGATGTTACTACTGAGAGCATGTATTATTGTATATCTTTTAGTCATTCACAAGAATGAGTTATTTCTGGACTTCTTTTCTGAATCAGACTAATAATGTCATTAGCTGACTTATTAGCAGTAACTTCATTCTTTTTTGTCTATACAGAAAAATGGCCTGTACTGTGTAATTTGCTTAATATTTTACTTCTGTCTGTCCTCAGCAGTGTTTGCTAAGGATCTATCCATTGCATTTACTGATAAATGTATGTGCTTCAGTTTATTTTAATTTCATTGTACTTCAAATATATGTGCATAATAGGAAATATGGTTCATCCAAACATATATGACTTTTTGTCTTTTTAATTTTGCAATGTTAAGCAAGGAGATCTCAGAGAGCTTTTTTTTTCTTTCCATTTTATTACTCCAGTTTGCAGTACATAATGCTTACCCTCCTCACGGGGAGCTGTCCCAGGCATGTGACATGTCTTCATTTCTTTCCATCCCCTTCCCCTCTTCTCCCTCCCTACCTCTTCATCCCTTTCCATTTATAAAGCTCTAGCTCCTTATTTTCTGTTAAATATCTTTTACTTTCCTTTTCATTTATAATTTGAGTTTCTCACATAAGAGAAGCCATGTGATATTTAATCTTGTGTGCCTGATTTTTTTTTAAAGCCAAACCTTATTATTATTGTTTAAAAAATATTAATTTTGTACAGGGTCTAGCTAAGCAGCTCAAACACGTAGTGATCCTCCTATCTCAGCCTCCCTAGTGCTGGGATTACAGGTGTGCACTAGATGGGGAAAGCAGCCAGACCACTGGTCTCTGTTGGGCTATAGAGAGCAGGATGGGGTTGAGGAAGACTGCTGAACTCAATGCCAGTGCTTTCAGATCCAGCCCTCTCTGGAGTCCACACTGCTTGGGTTGGGGTCCACTGATGGAGGAAAAGGCCTGTGTCCTACCCTTTTTCACAGGGCTTATGCCTAGCCCATGTGCTCCTTGCAACTCTCTTCTGTGTCTGTCTGAAGTGGAGTTTCTTTGTTGTCCAATCTTAACACCTTCCTAAAATGTTGTCTGATTAAACACTCTCATGCAATATGTTAATACATATTGAGTCTCCTCAACTTTAGAATTACTAGGAAGGAGTCAGTGTCAGAATAAATGCCCATGCTTAATGATTTTTCCAGGACTACTGGTGCTGGCCAGGTCCATAATTTCTCCCCTAGATCTGCTGATTCTTTGAGCTTACTTTCTCTTCTTGGGCATTGACCTCATCCACAGTCAGGTTGGTAAGTTGGTTGCCATCTTCGCTTTCTTATGCTAATGGGAAACAAATATACAGCCTACTTGGAATTGACAGTAGCTAAATCCAGGGCATGAAATCTATTGGCTCAGAGTTGGTATAGGGTCAGTGCAGGGGCCTCTCTGGTCTAGTACAGTGCAGTTCTGTTTAGCCAGCCCAAAGATTCTTTAAAACATAGAATTAATTTTTGCAAAATTTGTGAAGTACTGACTTGATTATTATACATATTCATTCATGACATTGTTGAGGTTGGCCAAATGCTTTAGATACAGGAGGGTTTTTCCAAGAATATCTAGACCTGGAATTCAAATAAGAAAACTAAATAATTCTGATTTACAGTAAAATGAGTTCCAGGGATCACTAGCAAAAGCTGAATGTGAGATTTAGGTAGGTCTTCAGGTAGAGTTAGCATGAAAGGAGTCTTAGTGCACAGTCTCTACCCATCAGAATTCAAGGCAAGGATTCAATACTAATACTTTCCTGGGAAGATTAGTTACAGTATGGTGAAAATACAGTGAGTAAGATAAGGATAGAAAGTACAGTCATGACTTGTCCATTTGGCTAAATTAAGAACCACCTTGCAGATTAGGGAAGCCCAGCTCTGGGTATGGATGTGGGATGTCTTCTGAGATGACTGGCATGTAGGCCTGGAAACGGAACCTCACCCTAGAATGAGTGCTGCCAATCAATAGGTTTGTATGCGGCATAAAATGAATAGGAAAGAAAGCTTTTCATACTTCTTTTTCCCAACCCTCTGTTCTTCTTGACTGGATCTTTCTTTGCCACTGCTGTTGCCCTCGGATGCCAGACTCCATTTTCCTCAGTCTTCCAACACAGTGGCTCTCCTGGGAGCTTCCAGGTCTTCACTCTTGGGCTGGCACTGCATCCTTGATCTCTCTTGCTCTGTGGCTTCCAGCTTCTTGAGATGAGCAGCTACTGGATCTCTCAGCAGTTGAGGACACAGATGGCCATTGTGCACTCTCCCATCTCTGATCCTGAGAAAATACCTAATATAACCTCTTGCATAATTACACGTACACTTGCTCTCAGTTCTTTCCCACTATCAATCCCCAACCCAAACTAGAGGTAACACAACATCTTGCATTTCATTGCTTCAAGGAGAAATACAGCAGGCTTCTAAGGCACATAAAATATCTCCAAATGCTGCACAGAAAAGCTGCCTCAGGTCAGTCCATTAGAGGCTGCACAGAGAGGACCTTAATTAGTAGCGCTCTTTCTTCTTCTGTCTCCCACTGAACAAATCCTAATCATGGAGCTTTAACTCTCGAAAACTTCTGACCTGCATCATGTGGCACATGTTGGAAAGTCAGTTTCTATGATTGGTAGTGCAATGTTTCGTCTGAGTCAAGGAGCAGGAGGAATATAGGACCACCTAGAACTGGTCATTATGGCATTGCTTGAGGCAGAATCAATGATGAATATTTGATGAAATCTAGTGAAAGAAAATACCATCTTGGTATTCAGGCTGACAGTACTTTGATAGTCAGCAGGTTTCTCCCTGTCACTAATTCTGTATTTCCCTTGTCTTCAGTCAACTTTTGGCTGGTCTAAATTGGTTTTCTGATGCAATGACACAGAACACTGAGTAGTTTGATTTTTGATTTGTCTTATATATTTTAGACTGTGGTTGTTGCAATTTCCCATTGTCAGTGGACACTGAAATACTGAGAGAGACTAAGTGAATCCCCGGACTTCAAACATTATCTTCTAGGACCCCGTTTGGTGGGCTAATATCAATACCACTTCCATAATTACATCAATCAAATAGAAACTAATATCCTCACGTGTGGGACTATTGACATGAAAGAGCTGGTAGTCACAATTATGCATTCAAGAAAACTGTTACCTGTACTTGCTCTAGTATTCTTTCCCCAAGAATTAGGACCTCTAACTGGTCAGTGCTTTGTACTGGAGAGAATAGAAACACAAAAACTCCTAATGGTCCCATGTGTTTGATGGAAGGAGGAACACATCTACTTCTATTGATTCCTGGGCCTGTATGCTTCTTGCTGTTGGAGATATAGTATTATATATTAGCTGTTGGTTTAGGCCATATATCACTCTCAAAGATAGAAACCAAACTTGACAAGGTGTCAGACCCATTGCTGAGTTCATAATACACCATTCACATTTTTTTTTTTTGTGGAACTGAGGATTAAACTAGGGCTCTTGCACTTGCCAGCCAAGCACTTACTCTACTGAGCTATCTCCCCACCCCTACCATTCACATTTTATTGGGCTGCCTGGTTCTGAAGGGTGATGTAAGTGGCTGGGGAGATAGCTCCATGGCATGAGTGTCTGCCTGGGAAGTGCAAGGTCATGAATTTGAACCCTGGTCCCACAAAAAACAAACAAACAAGAAAACCACACAAATAAACAAAAGCAAAAACAAAACTCTGAATGATAACATTGCCTCACTGACATCTCCTTTATTATACAAAATTTCCCTTGTTGGAGAGCATTTGCTGATTAAAATATATTGAAGGATGTTTCCTCAAATATCTGTCCCAGCAACAGACAAACAGGTGATTACTATGGAGTCTTAGATCTCAATGCAGGTCTAAGGAAAGTAACACAGCAAAATATCCTGAGAGAAAAGTCCTCTGACTCTTAGGATTAGACTTGCTTTGTTGTCACTGCTATGTTCAGTTGTTGGAGGCAAACAGAGGATGGCCTCTGGTTAGCATATTATCAGATAAGCAGGTCATGCCGTTAGCATGCAATATACTATCTTGTAGTCCTTTTATGGGCATGCTAGTAGAGGCACTGCAGGTAGGAAAGGCAAGCCCATATCCAACGTGTGTGTGAATATTGGTGTGGACGAAGGTGATAATGCACTCTGGTGTGCAAATGGTCTGGCATGACTGAACCATCACTAGGTTTGGCTGATTCTTACAGGAATGGTACTGTGTTAAGGGCATGGCCTATCTCTGATGCTAGCACACTGGCCTCTCAGCAGTGGTTGTAGCTAACCTAGGTCTGAGAAAAAGAAACACTTATCATCAGAACCATGTGTGTCCTTGATTTCTGCCACCTTGCGAACTGTGTTCATGAACCTATTGCCCAGGCGGCATCCAGACCACATCTCAGAGTCTCTCAGAATCAAGTCATAATGTAGCAGCTTTCCATTTCTGGCCACACAAACATAGGCTCTGCTCCTTCTCTGATCCCGTCTTGTCTTTTATTCCCCTTGGAGTTGGTCAATAAGACTTTCTGGTTGAAGAAGAGGTACTGATCCAGTAGAAGCAGTGGGCATGGGAGTATGGGCCAGCAATTAATGTAATTTTACTTATAATTTTGGACATAGTTCAGGTCCCTCTGAAACATACCACTTCTGTCCTATAGCGGACTAGTGTATTGCATGCCAAAAGCATGACCTGGTTATCTGATAACATGCTAACCAGAGGCCATCCTCTGTCTATTTGCCTCCAACAATTGAACATAGCAATGACAACAAAGCAAGTCTAATCCTAAGAGTCAGAGGACTTTTCTCACAGGATATTTTGCTGTGTTACTTTCTTTAGACCTGCACTGAGATCTAAGACTTCATAGTAATCACCTATGTTTGTCTGTTGCTGGGACAGATATTTGATGCTTGCAATTTAAAAGAGAAGCAGCTTATTTTGGCCCACAGGTTGATCAGATTCAGCCTATAACTTATTGGCTCCAATATAGGAAAAACATAGCAGAAGGGCATTATAGGGTTGAGGAGAGAGCTTGGGGGTCTAAGCACCTGCCTGGACAACACAAGAACCTTGAGTTAGATCCCAAGTACCACTTACCATGTCTGCCCTCAAATCCTAGGCACACTGTGCAGACCACCAAAGCCGAGTGTGGTGGCTCACATCTATAATCCTAGCACTGGGGAGACTGAGGCAGGAGGATCACTGTGAGTCTGAGCTGCTTAGGGAGACCCTATAATAAATAAGTAAATATATAAATAAATGGGTATTACTGGAGGAAATCTGATTCATGGCACCCAGGAAGCAGAAAGACACAGAAGAACCAGGACAAGAGACGAACCCTTCTAAAGCAAGTCCACAGTGACCCACCTCCTGCAACTGAACTCTATCTCCTTTTTTAAAAAAATTATTTTTTTTTAGTTAAAACTCATTGATAGATTAATCCACTGACAGGTATGGTACCCTTATTGTCTTAGTTACTTTTTACTCATTGCTGGGACAAATACCTGACATCCAAAATGAAGGAAAGGTTTATTTAGCTCACAGTTACTGGAGGGTTCAGTCCATACTCGGCTGGCTCCAAGGCAGAGAGGCACATGCCAGAGAGCAGCAGTTCATGGTGGCAGAACAGCAACAATGGCCACAGAGGCAATGGACCAACCAGGGGAGCAGAGAGCAACAGCACTAGTCTGTCTCTCTGTCTCTCTTTGAATTACATCAGGCTCTCTGCCTTAGCCTATCCACCTCAGGCCACATCTATAATTCTCAGCAGTACTCAGACCCATAATCTCATCAGTAGTAAAACACATAATCCCAGTGGATCATAAGTCAAGTCTCAAACTCTAGAAGTCCCCACCACATGATGGCATGGACTAATAAATGGTGTTTTCATTGTGCCAGAGGGTATGGAGTTAAATGCTTCAGCTCCTGGCTTTTAGGGGAAGATGTCCATAGGTAGATACTGAGATAGTTGTGGTGGCTTTGGGTTAAGTGGAGCAAGTGGTAGGGGCCACTGACAGGGGCTAGGAGTGACATGGACTGAATCTGTGGAGGCACATAAAATACATGTTCAATGTTTTCAACTCTTGAAAACAGGGATTCTGTTTTTAAAGTCAAGCAGATAACTCCAGCAGAAATAAAAGTAAATGGACTAAAAAGGAACAAATATAATAATAAACAGACTGATTTGGAGACAATCCTCCAGGCAAGAGACAATGAACATTTCAACTGTAACAGTGACACAGAGAATGGACAGAAGGGGGCAGGCATCCTAGTGGAGTCCATAGGACTTACTGATATGGCGGTGGGACTCTGCAGACAGGGAGGAGACAAGCATCACTCCTTGATTACTGTTTTGAGTAACAGAAAATAAGGAATATAAGAAAATAATCTTACAAATGAGATAGGATAATCCTCCTGGCCACGTTGGGTTTGAAGTGCCTTTGGGATGTACAGGTCAGAACCCAAGGAGGAAGTTTAAGAGCAGGGACAGATGTGGGGATTCTCAGCCATCAGGGGAAGCCATGGGGGAGATGAAATCGTCCAGGCAGATCTTGTGGGAGGACAGGGGCACATCCATGTTTCACAGAAGAAAAGACGAGAGGTGACAGAAGAGAAGGGTGCAATTTAGAGGCAGCAGAGTAGGCCCCTGGAGAAAGGAATAAAACAGCCCAGAAGAGAGGCTTACCAGTGGAGCTAGGTCAGGAGAATTTAAAAAAAAAAAAAAAAAAAAAAAACAGTTGAAACACCTTGCTGTGTTCCTGTTGGTGATATCAGCAGGAGGAATTTCACAGACAAAGCCCTGCAGGCAACAGATTATAATGGGCTATGGAATGAAAACATTACAGTGAAGACAGGCCCGGGAAGGCATTACTCTGTTAGTCAGCTGACTGTGAAGGGAGAGGGAGATCCTTGTTGCCAAAGGGAAGGGCAGGACTCAAAGGAGACTTTCTTCACTTTCTGTTACTTTCTTTTTTCTCTCCTGTATTTAGGACATGGTGTAGAGAGTCTACAGGGTCTACAGGGTCTACAGGGTCTACAGAGTCTACAGGGTCTACAGGGTCTACAGGGTCTACAGGGTCTACAGGGTCTCACAGCACAGACTGGACTCAATGGTTCTCCTGTTTCCAGCTCCCACACACTGGGATTACAGGCACGCCACCACGCCCAGTCTCAATATCAGTATCAGTGTGCCCTGCGGCTGAGGCTGGCCTGGCACATGGGGATCAGCGCACTGGGATCATGGATGCAATCTCTCTGCCTAAGCAGGTGCTTAAGTCTGCTGAGCTACCAGGCTTGCCCTTCTGTTACTTTTTTAAAGTGACAGAGACCCACACACATTTGCAGGCTAATGGGGTGGAGCTGGCAGAACAGGAGGGACTGAAATTACAGGAGAGGAAAGAGGAGGCAAAGGTGAAGTTCTGATTGTGACAGTTTCTGATCTTTTTTTTAAATGACAGTTTTAGATAAAGACAGAAAAAATGAATTCTCTAAAATTATATTCTTGATGTACATAAACCAAGATATTAATATCAAGCACGAGTCTTTGAGTCCCAGAAGAGCCTGTGCACAGATAATTTGATGCCTTGCTCCAGTGGAGCGTCCTGGCCACCACAGAGCAGAGAACTAATCAAGTGAACCTGCACAGCCCATGGGGGTGTGTGTGGGGGGGTTTCTGAAACCATCTGATTTTATTTCCATCCAAGTCTTAGTTCATCAGTCTGAAATAATCGAACATTTTAGTAATCAGAGAAGTCTATCCAAAAACTAAGTGTAAGCAAAACATTAGTCAAATTCCTTCTGTGTCACATTTCATGATGACAGACATGTCTCATGCTGGGTCCTTATTTACATAGAACACAGACATATTGTCGTTACAGATAATTAGCCTCAAAAGCATTAACTTTTATAACACTCATTTAAATTTCTCATTCACCCATCAGGATGTTAAGAAAAAATATGCCCCATTTCCCCATTAATTTCTGGATCTGGTTTTATTTCTACTCAGAATTCTGGCACTTCTCTTATTTTATAGGAGGGGAGAGCCTCAGGCTCTCCGATGAAATTATTGTTCTGCTATTCTTAACATTTTGACACCTTTTCCCTGTGAAGAAAATAAAATCATCAATTTAGATAAAAGATTGCTGAAATATCAGACAACAGATTTTGTGTAGGGGGAGGAGTTTATCAATACAACTATTAACAAAATGACAGAATGTTAAAAGTCAAAGAGAATTCTTTTGCAGTTTTTTCAGCTTTAAGTATAAAATCACACATAAATATCATCACCACACTCCAAAAGTCCCAAGTCTCGAAATCTAAATCATTCAACTGAGGTATGGATGAGATGCTAGCTATGTTTCACCCTGAGTGGAACTTCCTTTCCATCTATGGAGTGTGCGTTGGAAAAGTCTACTTTGCCAGTACAGTGGTGAGATACGCATACAACAGACACCTCCCTCCCAAAGTGGAGAAATTAGAAGAAATAGAGGCTCACTAGTTGCAAGCAAGTTAAAAACCAAGAAGGGGAAATTCTACTGGGTTTTAAGTCTTGAGAATCTTCTTTACCGTTCAGTGTTCTACCTTGGGACCCACAGAGGATCAAGGCACCTTTTCTACTTTTAAATTTGGGAACTCTGACAGCCTTCCCTCATTTGATCCAGTCTTTCTCTCAGTGTCAAATGGCAGTGCTTGCATAACCCTCTCATAAACCATGAGCTTGTACATTATAGCCTTGACACTCAACCTGGATATTATGAGACAAAATGTAATTTGACCTTATGAACATAAGTGTGTGAATATTAGATACAGTAGTTTTTAATAGGGTCATAGAATGTGTATGAGGTAAAGCCTAGAAATATATATATATATATATATATATATATATATATATATATATATATATAATGAATGCAAAGATGATTCTAGTAATAAATTGTGTTACTTTAATTCACCATCTTAATATGAAGAAGAAAGTATGTGATAATCTGAATTGGTCTTAAAAATGCATTAAATTAGATAGATTTTCCAGCTAAATCTCTTAACAGACTAGGATAAGAAGGAAACTTCACTGGCCTGTTAACATGTGTCTACCAAAATCCTCCAGCAAATATCCTTTTAGTAAAATGTTAGAAATATTCCCTTTAAAACCAGGCAAGATGACTGGTCAAATAGCTCAGAGGAGTAAAGTACCTTCAAGCAGGTGCAGAGGCCTGGGGTCCCATCCCTGGGCCTGCTCTGCTGGCCCCGCCCCTGGGCACACTGAGACAGCAATTAAGACTGAGTGTGGTGGGCTGCGCCTATAATCCCAGATCTTGGGAGGCTGTAAATAGGTGATCACTACCAGTCCGATCTAGTAGTGAGACCCTGAATACTCTGAAGACCCTT
Source organism: Myocastor coypus (assembly GCA_004027025.1). Lineage (NCBI taxonomy): Eukaryota > Metazoa > Chordata > Mammalia > Rodentia > Myocastoridae > Myocastor > Myocastor coypus. The sequence continues at coordinate 2,753 of PVJA010037398.1, read as the reverse complement.
CCCTAAAATATAAATAAATAAATAAATAAATAGATAGATAGATAGATAAATAAATAAAAAAATCAGGCAAGACGTGGAGACTTGCCTGTCATAGCACATTTTAGACATTGAACTAGAGGTCCCAGGTCTTTTATATATATATATATATATATATATATATATATATATATATATATATATATATATGCAAGACATAAGAGAAGAAAAATAAAGTTATAATCATTTGTAGATAATGATTGTATTAAGAAAGGAAAAGACTATTACAATAAAATAAAGCAGTAAGTTCACTGGATAAGTCTGCATATAATGTATAGTGTAGAATAAAAACAATTTAATTCCATGTATGAGAGACTAATCTTTAGAAAATGTAGCTAGAGCAATTACACTGCTTAAAACAACAACAAAATGTGGAAAATGAGAGATAAGCCAAAGAAAACATGACCACTACTTACTTATTTCATGCTAAATCATCTTGTATTTGTTTATACCTAGATTTATAAAATACAGTTCATAAAATCTCTAACTTCCTCCCAATTATTTGCTCTGTTCCAGGCTCATTTCCTCTCTCTATGAAACTCTCCATTTCACAAGCTATGCCTTCTACTTATCACACCATCCCATTCAGTAATGTACAGTACCAGAAAACTCCAATGCTCCTTGAACAAACATTAGTACAAGAAGTTTCAGGTACATTTATCCAAGTGAGTTTGTGCGCATATTGTGAAAAACAGCTGAACATAAAGAAACTGCCATATTGGGGTACAGCCTTTCTCTAACATTACACAAAAAATATTTGGAAAAATAGCTGTGCCTTAGTATCTGACTCAAAAGAAGGAAATTTAATACAAATGCAGTGCTAGTATAGAATGTCCAAGACCAGCAAAAACATTGAATACCTGGAAGACACCACACAAAATGCTACTTGGAGTTCACCTGCAGTGCACAGTGGCAAAGCCTGTAACTCCCTTCTTCTACTTTCTAATAATAGGCTTTCTTGATTACCTCTAAACTTCTCCTAAGAGCTGGATTGTTGCCTATGAAGATTGATGTCCTTAATACTTCAGGTTCTTCATTAAACTGAGTTTGGGGAATAGAGGTTATATTAAAACTGAAGCTCAGTCAACTAGATAATGGGCAATTAGAGGCTTTGGTTTCTGTTTGTCTGTTTTTCGCCAAGCTCTTCTGCAGTCCTCTCAAGCAGAACTTAAAATTTTATGAAGGTGACATGTGAGATAATTAATCACTTTCATGGGGTGTGAATGTTATGGATTATAATTGGAAACAGAAATATTATTAGTCTAGAATAGAGAAATGAAATTTATTTTCCCCTTGTGATTCTATTCTGTAAGCTGCAATGAGATTTGGAAGTACTGTGGGATATATTAGGTCTGGGGCAGGGGCGGCTCTTTCCCACGCTTGGGTGCTCTGTGCTTAGCCACCATAGCCCTGAATGTGTCTGAGCATCACGCTGTGTATGTAGGGATAGGGCATCTTTGCTTGCAGTCAGTTATGCTGGAGGCAGAGGGAGAAGAACTCGCCATTCGGAGTGGCAGTAGTTGTGTTACTACAGTGAGGACTGGCAGGTCCAGTTACTCTAGCCCATACATCTTTGCTTTGATCTGCTTTTTTATTTGCCCCAATGCATCACAAACTTTTGGCTTGCTTTTTATCTCTGCTTATCGTAGAGCAGCAAAAGATGATATCTTATATTTCCATACTCAAATTATAAGCCTATTTAGGAAGCAAATAAATAGTGTGCCCTCCTGGGTAATTTCTCTCCAACAGCCCCTGAGATAGTCTTCTATACGGAAATGGAAAATTGCTGTTCACTTCTGACCAGTTTCCATTTCTGTTTTTGCTTTAATTTTTGAGCTTCCTTTCTCTGAAATTAAGCTTCTAAAACAGACCTTAATTATCTATTTTTTAAAACTGGAGGATGATTTATTATTCAAAAAACAGCTAGAAATCCAGAATAGATTTTTTTTTTGATATTTAAAAGAACTAGTCAGAAATATTTCTTCCAATGGGAGTACTGTGTGTAAAAAGCTTTAATTCAGAAGGTAAAAGGATGAAAAAACAAAGACTTAAAGTATGTCTGAAACAGAGAAAAATGACTAAATATTTTGAAATCTTTAGTAGAACAGTCTCCACAGTGCAAATGAGATAAATTAGCATAATTAGGATACAAATAATCTTTGTATTCATTCAAGATCTACTTTCTAAGATCTCTTTTTTATTTGTATCTTAAATAAATAATTCATCTAGATCTTAAACTTATTTTTTATAAATCCATCTAATATATTTTATGTACTTCCTTAGAAGTAACTGTCTTTGTAAAAAATGAGACTTTATCAATCTATAGTTTTAAATTACAGACCTATATCATAAGATGAAAAACCACTGGTTTTTTTTTTTCTTTTTTTTGTAATTTTCTGTACTCTAGTTTACAAAGTATCTTTGCCAGAGGACCTATCAAAATATCATTTTGGAAGCCTTCATGAGAAGGAGAGATCCTAATTTCTTGCACCTGGCTTTAATCTGGCTTTACCTGAAGAGAAAGATGAAGAGACAAAGGTATCTTTGCAAAGATGTGGCAATTCACTGCAGCTATGTCATCTCCAGTTTTGTGGCACATACAGGGGTGTAGTGGTTGATACAATGTGTCAACTTGGCTGAATGACTCAGCAGACTGGTTCCCTGTTGATGGGAGCCCCACTCTGGGGTACAATTGGTTCTTCCCTGGAGTATCACCC
>PVJA010037397.1:9230-20538 GCA_004027025.1 Myocastor coypus | reverse complement strand
TTTTTTTGAGGTGCAGGAGCATGTAGTATTGTTTTCCAACCTTTAACTTTAAGCCTATGAGTTTCTTTACGGGTTAAATGTGTTTCTTGTATGCAGCATATTGTTGGGCTCTGTTTCCTTATCCACTCTGCAAGTCTACTTCTTTTGATTGGAGAATTGAGTCCATTTACATTGATGGTTATAATTGAAATGTATTTACGTATGGCTGACATGACTCTTATTCGCTAGTGTTTACCAATTTTTCCTCCTATTTTTAGTTGGTTACTCTATTTGGTGGGATCTTTCTGTTCTCATTTGTTGGATTTGGGTCATTTTGGTCCTTTTATGAAATATTTGTCAGAATATTATGTAGCACTGGGTTTGATGTCATGAAATTCTTTAGTTGTTCTTTGTTATGGAAATATTTCAGTTCTCCCTCATACTTGAAGGAGAGTTTTGCCGGGTACAATAGTCTGGGCTGAAAGGTGTTTTCATGGAGGACTTGAAGCACTCTGCTCCATGCTCTTTTTGACTTCATGGTTTGTGAAGAGAAATCCGCTGTTATCCTGATGGGTTTTCCTTTAAATGTGATCTGTTTCTTTTGTCTAGCAGCTTTTAGTATATTATTCTTCAGCTGGATTTCTGGTATCTTGACTATTACATGTCTTGGCGTGTTTTCAGTTGGGTTGATGTTATTTGGGTTTCTGTAGGCTAAATGTCTGATTGTTTTCTCAGATTTGGGAAGTTTTTTGCTATTACTTCTGCCCATATTCTTTTTATATCATTTGTATTGACTCCTTCTTGCTCATTGATTCCCATTAATCTCATGTTGTTCATTTTTGCATCGTCTTGCAGATGATGAATTATTTTTTCCTGCATTCTGGTTGTTTTTAAAAGATTCTTTCTTACTCTTTCATTGGCTGCAGCTGTGTCTTCAAGGCTCGAAACTATCTTTATTTTCGTTCATTCGGCTCTGCCAACTTGTGATCGAGGTTTTATTTTCTTGTATATCTCTTTGAAACTGTTTCATGCGATCTATGTCTTTCCTATATTGCTCCGTCAGGGGGTCCATCATTTTTCTATTCTCCTCTAATTTTTTATCGATGTCTTCTTTAATATTATTGAAGTCTGTCATTATGGTTATCCTTTCTCTCTCTAATACAGAGACTATTTCTGTTCTGTTCTCCTTTGTACTTTTGTGTAGTTGTTCCCCTACTTGGGATGCTATTGATTTAGGCATGTCTTTGTCAACTTTGAATATTATTTCTGCTCTGATGTCCTCTATACGTTTCTCCAGCCGTTTTTCCACTTCATGTATTTCTTTTTTTTTTACTTCAGATGTTATCTCTGATCTCAGTTGCTCTATAAGTTTCTGCAGTTGTGTGTCTGCCTCAGACGCTACCAATTCAGAGGTTTCATCTGTATAATTCTCATTTTCTTCCGTGATAGTGTCTTCTGTATTTGGTTTGGGTGGGCACGGGTCCTGAGATTGCCTCCTACCCCTTGTTGTTATCATTTTGTATGGAAGCGACCTCTGCACTTTGGTGGTATTATGCTGTGTCTATGGGCGTTTGGTCTGGAGACTCCAAGGTGGTTCTGCTACAGAGGTTCCTGACTCTTGTGTTGGGGCTCTGGCTGCTAGCTTTTGTGAATCCTGGCGGATGTGGTCTGTAGGTGGAGGTGGAGCTTTGGGATTGAATAGTCCTGGTAGGCTCGTGGACCAGATCGGTTGCCAAACGGGCTATTTGATGGGTTCGGTGCTGGAGCTTTGGCTGGAGGGGTTCAAAAAAAAGTGGGGGGGAAGGGAAGGCAGGCCAAGGATCCTGACCCAGATGGCGTGCGGGCTCAGCTCCCAGCGGTGCGATTTGGGTCTGGGCTGGAACAGAAATTTAGTCTCGGGAACGCAGAGGCGGGGCAGAGCGGCGCAGGGAGCTTTCCCGTGGCGGGCGCGCAGGCCTAGATGTTTTTATTGTATCAGAAAGACTTTTTCGAGACTTAGCTTGAATTTTATGAAGAATGGACATTTGGATTGAAAATATGTTTTTTTCCTTTCACCCATCATAAAATAAATTATTTTAATAGCTTTCTTGATATTGAAACATCCTTCAACTCAATCTTATTAATAATTAATTTAAAACATTTGCAACTGTATTTGTGGTGAGCTAAAATACATGCAATGTTATCTTTTAGCTTCAAAGTTACAGTCACACAACAAAGTCAATGGGAAGATAATTCTTCCGTTTTCTCATACATATATTTAAAATAGAAAAAGAATTCTTTGCCTTTTGAATGTCTATTTTCCAGTGTACCTAATAAATAATAAGATATCGATGCTTTATCCTTTGAGCACAATTAAATATTATCTGGACAGGATTATATATTTTCCCTGCAATAAATATTCGTATTTTTTCCCTAATGCTTACCCAGTTGGGGAAATATACAAGAGATTTTATATTCATTTTCCCCATCTCCTCAAAAGCTATAATTATATTTCTTTCTAACTCCTAATACTCAAGATTATATGTGGCAATATTATGTCAGAATGTCCAAAATCATCTCTGGAATGTATTCATTACAGTATTTCAAACTTTCTGCTATTTTTTTTTCAGAGTTTTACTATAGTTGACAAAGTCCCTACATTAATTGATTAATTTCTATTTTCAAAATTTTACAGCTTTCCTTTAATCACAGTGGTGCTTTCAGTGCCTACTAACACAGAACATGCCCGTCTACAGCATTCGTTGTTCACTGTGTAACATAAGCTGTAGGACTGTGTAATGTGTATTACAGCCCTTCCTCCGTAGTCATCATTAGATAAAGACTTATAATCTTTTCCACTTTTACATGAGAAAGCTGAGGATCAGAAAAGATAGCATTCCCCCAACAACATAGTTAACAAGCACGGCTGTGCATTTCCTAATCATCTGACACAGTCCATAATTTTAACTGGTTGATTATAATCATCATTTGGATATTTAAACAAGGATCTCTGAGCTGGGAAGATAGCTCAGTGGTTTAAGCAACTACCTGGCAAACGCAAGGTCCTGAGTTTGATCCCCAGCACCACCAAAAGAAAAAAGGGAAACAAAGGGAGTTACCAACAGGAAAATAATATAAAGAAAGGAATATATAAATGTGTATCTCTGAAGCCCATGTTCAGAGTTGGACTCTTAGGAGGTGACTGGATACTGGAGCCACTATGCTTATCAGTGGATTGATCCATTTGGTGGGTTCATTGATGAATGGTCTGTTAGGAGGTGGGGCCTACTGGGAGGGGAGACAGGGCAGGCTGTGCTCTTGCCTTCGATCCCTCCTACTGCTCTCTGCTTCTCAGTCATGATGAACTGAGCAAACCCCCTCGGCCAGGCACTTGCCCCATGATTCTCCTACCTTGGAGCCAGCATACCATAGACAGAAACTGCTGAAACCATGAGCCAAAATAAACTTTTCCTTATGCAAAGCATGTTCTAGCACTTCTTGTTGACTAACGCAGTTATGGATTCAAGCATAGCCAGGTATCTACAATTATTATTCCTGCTTTCTAGTTGAGCTTAGAATTGTTCTGGTGGGGGGAGAATACATTGAGATTTAAGGCATTTCTGTACCTGTATCTGATTGCCTGACTCATGGATACAGTAAGCAACATGTTGACATTTCCTCTTGTAAGTGAAGAATGCCCAGAGAAGAAAATCCTATTCTGCATGTGGCACTGCAGGCAGTGCAGCAGGTTTGATACAAGCCTTTAAGTAGTGCCAGAGTTTACAACTTGTTGTTAACCACAGGAATAAACACAGAGGTAGCAAAATGCCAGGGGTCTTGGATTCTTGGACTAGATATGATTAAAAGCATAGTTCACACTATTAGATTGTATTCATGTTGCTTAATGGGTTACAGCTATAAATTTGCTTACTATGAGAAGTGACACTATATGTGCAAAATATTTCTCTACCACTGGAAGTAGGGTGTTAGTAGAGCTAATGGTTTGAATTTAAACTAATGAAGCATACATGATGTGACTAGGATCTTCTATACTCAGTTATTAAAATATTTCTCAGTATTTGCCTGAGATTTTTGCATATGCTAGCCTTTGTGCTAGTTGCAATGCCTACACTTTGACAATAAGATTGACAATAAGTAAAGGAGGTGGTTACTTCAGATATTTAACAGTTAAGTGTCAATCAAGCTTATTAGTAGCACTAGATGTAATTTTCTTTATACCCAGGGTACGTTGAATGGAAGCAACAGAATGTTTTATGTATGTGTAATGCTGTTTTTCAGTATATATGAAGATTTATTAGCAGGAGGAGTCCTCAGGAGTGTTAGTTAATGAGAGGCCACTACATTGGTGGAATGGGATTTTGAAGAATACTTTGTAGAAGGAAGCATTTGTGCTCCTAGATGAAGCCACCAAGGTGTAATGAGAAAGATATTATGAAAGGAATTGAGGAATGCTCACCGGCTCAAACACCTAAATGCTTTCTAGGAAAGCATACATTTTTGTTTGTCTGTTTTCAATTCCAGTCTTATCTTTCTATCTTAAGTGGCTACAATGATAAACTTTAGAGGTGAGAAAACGTAGGCTGCCAGTAATTTTTCAGACAAGGAAACTAAAATCCAGAGAAAAAAACTTGTCCAGCCAAAGTCACACAGCAAAGGTATGACAGCCCCAAAACTAAAACCTAGACTTTCTTGCTCCTGGCATATTACTGTAAAGTGTCACTTGGGGTAACATTCAGCTTGTACAGTCTTTATGGTTATGTAGACCTGTGTCTCTGTGTGATATGGAGACACAGTTTAACCATACAGCTTGCATATCTTTGAGTTATAACAAAAACAATACCATATTTCTACGTGGTGAATTGAACTTAGGGTCTTCACATTGACCCCCAAGTTGCCTAGTTATCCAAATTGGGCTTGAACTTGTAATTTTCATGCCTTAGCATGTAGCTCCATGAGGGGTGGCATTATAGGTATACACACCACTCGAAGCTTGACAAAAGCCCTATCCCAGAGAAAAATGTCCAGCATGATTTAGAAATTAAAAATTAATCACATCAACCTTTCAATTTAACAGAGCACTTCTTTACAGAAATTAACATAATATGCCTTCAACTACCATGCATGCATCCTAAAAATAGAGATCAAAAAAGATGAGTCAAGTTTTTCAGCACTTCCAGTACAACCACAGATCTGATCTCGGTAGAACCATGGATCATGGCCTTAATGCTCACATATTTCCAAACAATAGCTGCCAAACAAAGAGAGTTTTGGCATGTATGGCTTTCAAGCTCTGAACCTCTGTTTTCTAGGTGATCCTAACATCCCTGTGATTCTTCTAATATTATCCTATTACAAGAGTGTCCAGAAAGACTGGCGATCTGTAAGTGGTGGATAATCATGCCGGCTAAGCTATCACTCTGCTGTACTGAGAAGAACCTGAATTGGAGGGCAAGTGATGCTAAACGATGTATTGGGCTCAGCCCGCTGCACTCTTACCTGTGAACTAAGGGCTTGGATTTCACCAGTGACTGCCCAATATCTGAATACACTGAATAAAGTGAAAGAAAGTGATTCACACTAGGTAATAAAGGGAATGGATGGATGGGCCAAGCCCTGTGTGCTCTGTCTCTTACACCTTTTCAACACCCAGCTTGTTGGGTTTAGTGACACTGTGATGTGGAAATAAGATCCATTCCTCCTTGCCTGTAGGCACCCACCCTGAACGTGGCTCCACTCCTTGCCTTTTGCCGTGTTGCCTCACCCTCCTCCAGTTTCTGTATACACTGAAAAAATGTGTTCTACTTAGCACAGGCAATAAATTTACTTTAAGTTTTATTTTAACTCTTCCCTTAATTTAATTCTTCAGCTAGAATAGATTTACTAATGCTTCTGCCCCCCTTAAGTGGTTTAAAGAGATGAATTTGCATATTTGTTAGCTGAACAAAAAATAATCTCGTTTTGATATCTTCCTATGCCATAATTCCTCCTCTCAAGTAGTACTTATCAAAGACTTCTGAGCTAGATGAAGTCAATGGAAGTTCTAATGGAAGAAGCTGGTCTCCCATATCTCCCAATGATCTGCTGCCTACTACTGTGGAAAGAAAAACTCATAGCCAATAATTCTCTACAGCATAGACATAATCAATTGTATCTCACTTCCCACATCTTGGGATTCAGACTAAATCAGTTAATCTCAATACTTGAACCTTGCTTGACAAATGAAATTAATGATCATAATTTTTTATCATATGAGTATATATCATTTCCTATTTACATCAAATGAAGTATCAATCCAGCACAAATATTGTCAGACTAAAAGGCAAAACAATATCTTATCATCAGTTCCAATGCAAAGGATACTATACACTAAACCATCTATGCATAGCTCAGCAGATGAGCTCTAGCACCAAAGCATCATAAGAAATTTTTGAGAGGTTATGGAGGGGTGAACATGGGAACACAAAGCTTCCACCATCTTCACTCTCCTGGCTTTCCTAGAAAACCCAACAGCAGCGAACCATTCCACTCCAGTCTGGGTCTCCCTCCATGAGCATTGCACATTGGCACACTCCCAGTTTCCCCCTAGAGTCTCCTGACTTCATCAGTCGTCTCCGCAGTGGAAATTGCCAGTAATGTTGATGGCCTACAGAGATGCATGGCATTTCAGGAGTGCTGGAAGCCTGCCCTACCATGTTCCACTTTTGCCATAGACACATCAGTCTGCTGTGAGAGACACCAATGGTGAGGCCACTGCTTTTTTTTTTGATGACATCATTGGAGAAAACAGTTATGAAGACTAAGCCCACAGCTACTTTACTCCAAGCGAAATGTGTATATGTTCAGTGTGAATGGAAACAATCTCCTGAAATTGTCATGTTGGTGAGGTAAAATGGAACTATGGCTAATTCTTTAATTTAGTGGCTGTAGTATAGGCACCAAGAGCTGGGAAGAGCTTAGGAAGAGAGGCAAAGAACGCCTGGGATGCTAAGAAAATGTCTGGCTGAAGCTTAGGTTTGTGAGAAAATGAAACTGGCTGGTATTGGGATTTGTAAGTACATAGGGAGCTAAAGTGTGTGTGTGTGTGTGTGTGTGTGTGTGTGTGTGTGTGTGTGTCTCACAGGAAAGGTAATTAAATGGCTCCATTCATCAGTGAATGACAAGTAAAAATCCATGATAAGCTAGTGGCAGAGAATATATGAAGGGAAGCAAATTTGTGAAGGGTCAGAGGGAGATAGGAAGGGGGAACCAGATTCTGAAGAAAACTTTCAAGGTTAGTAGCTCACATTGCCTTAGCCCCTCCAGGGAGGGGTTGCCAGCCATAGTTGGGCCTCATAACCTTCTGCCTTGGTCCTGGTTGGCATGAGTAGAGCTGAGGGGAGGCACCAGTGAACAAAAATCAAAAAGTTGGACTGGGAAGGAACAGTTGGAATTGCTGGGGAGAGTGAAGGAGAGCAATAGGGCTGTGAAGAACGAAGCAAAAGTTTGCCCCAAAAAAGATTGATGATGTTGTCTGAAAATAAACTCCATCACGACTTCAGAATTGATAGGGCTAGGATCTAGAAGTTTCTACATGGACTCTTATGGCCGTTGTTTGTCTCTGTGGAAAAGGAGGTTTGGGAGATGTTATTCAGATGCTTTTCAAGATGTCCACGAAAAAAAGACATTCCTGTAAGAATGTAATTTTGTATCTTACGGAAAATAATTGGAATCATCTGTTTTACCTACAGTGAAAAAGCAAACTTTGAGCTAAATATCTGATTTTTCTGTTAACCCTGAAATTATTCAAAATGGTGGGTTCCATTGGGGGTATTGCTCAGTAGAATAAGCTCTTGCCTGGCAAGCACAAGGGCCTGAGTTCAATCCTTGCTTTCACACACACACACAAAAAAAGGTTATGGTGCTGGAGAGACAGCTCCATGGCACAAGTGCCTGCCTAGCAAGTGCAAGGTCATGAGTTCAAACCCCAGTCCCACAAAAAAAAAAAGCTATGTTCCATTAGGTTTTTTTTTTTTTTTTTCTTATTTTTTCTGGAACACAACTGAGCTTTATTCAAGGCTACAATACTCCAGTTTCATGTTTTTTTTTTTCTCTTTCAGTATCATTACACCCAAATACCTTTAAGATACGATAAATGTATATGTTATCTTAGTGATAAGTTAAAGAGCAGGAATCTGATTAGAAAATAAGGAAATGGGTTATTTAATGGAAAGCATCCTTCAAGTATCCATAGAATCTTTCATTTTCCATAAAAAAAAAAAAAAACCCTGAGTTCATTGTCCTCCTAGAAAGTGGTTCTTTCCGATAGGTTTCTACTCCTTGAGAGAAACATCAATGTTCATAATTGCAAAATGTAATGCATCTACACACTATTTCTTTGACTGTGGAATATAAACATTTTGCAAAAAAAAAAATCCCTTTCTTCTTTCTTTTCTTCCTCTATCGCCTCTTCTTCCTCTTCTTGTTATCCTTCTTTTCCTCCTCCTTCTTCTGCTTCTCCTTCTTCTCTTCCTTCTTCGTCCTCTTCTTGCTAACTTTCTTTTGCTTTTATGTTCTTATATGGCTAGACTTAATTTGGGGCATATCATGCCTTACATTCTGCAGCTAGTGAAATCACACAAGCTTCCACATAGGACAATCACTGTGGCTCACCACCTAGTCCTTGAATGTGTTTGTTGGGGGAATGGGCAGTATCTTGTTAGAAGGAATGACTTTGGTCCATGAGAATTTCTTCAGAGTGTTATCAGAACCTCTTCATCATCTGGATGGAGTTCGGTATATGGTCATCGGTGTCTTTTTCGTCATTATCTTTTATGTGATGGAGTTTCTTAGACCTAAGACTGGGTAGCCTTTGTTATTCATTGTTTCTTGAATAGATTTTGTCTCTATGGTCAAAGTAGGTCCACTGGCATCTCTTCATTTCACAACTGGATATAACAATAGAGTTGTCCTTGTCTGCAAAATAGGGTAACAACAGCAAACACCTAGCTGCTCTGTTGCACTACATCCTCACTGTCCTTCATGCTTTTGTTTCCTCTGTGTTGTGGTACTCTCTAGATTTCCTGCTGCACATTTTCTGCTCTGGGACATTTCCTTGTACTCTCATCTCCTTTCAGGTAACACCAGGGAAGCTTCCTAGGATGCATAGTTCCTGCTCAACAATATTTTTAGACAACAGCACAATCAGCAAGCCTAACTTTCTTCATTCCAGGAAGATCTATTTTTCCTAAAATATGATTTCTTTTTTTTACAATGCCCAGCACCAGCCATGGTGCATACGGGGCAGCTGCAGGCCATGCACCTTCTCAGTTCTCGGCACCAGCATCCGGCCCATTCACCAGTGGTTGCTTTTCCTGCTTGAGTTCCTCAGGAGTGCGGGTTCCAGGGCTGCTCTGGATGTGCCTCTGTGGGCTTCTTCCTCCTGTCTTCATTGATTTCCTCAGAGGCCCTACAGAAAGGCAGTTGGTGACCCTCTGCCCTTTTGGGCCAGCCTTAGGGGAAAGGGCCTCGGTGGCGCAGCTCATGTTGGCCCTCTCCATTAGGTTTTGAGAATGAATTATCTCAGGACATGTTTTGAATTGATTTAGAAGAACTGCTTTATATTTTCCAATTTGCACTCAGGAAGAAAGACTTTTAAACTTTTTATTTTACCAAAATTTTGCAAGAGCAAGATCCTGAGTTTGATTCCCAATACGAAAAGTATTTTTTTTCCTTCCCTGACTACATAACTAGAAAGAAAGAAAGGAATTTCACTTTCAGAACATAAAATCAGAAATTATTTGTGTAAAGTTATACCTCTCCTGCTCATTGTTACTGGGACAAGAACATAAATCTGGAGATTTTTAGCATTATTTCAAACAATATTTATTTTGTGAAATGCTTAAAGAATGAAACAAGTATGACAATATAATGGGTAGCAATCTTTGCATTCCTGGAAATACTTGTGTGACATTTTTAAATATTTTAGTGCCAGTCTTAGACCCCTGGATGTGCTGTGAGGGCCTCCAAAATCATGCATGGTGGCGCATACGTGTAGTGTCAGTGCTGAGGAGATTAAGACAAGAGGATCGCCACAAGTCTGAGCTGCACAATGAAACCCTGAACTAAAACAAAACAAAGGTTTAAACAAATTTTAATTGGTTACTATATTTATTTATTGTGTGTGTGTGTGTGTGTGTGTGTGTGTCTTTTTGAGACAGGGTCTCACTATGCAATTCAGGCTGGCCTTGAGCTCACTTTTGTAGCCCAGGCTGGTCTCGAACTCGCACTGATCCTCCTGCCTCAGTCTGGTTACTATATTTACAACCAGGAGATTTCATATGAAAATCTTCATGAAAATGACTCCAGTGGATATTAATAAAATGACAAGTACTGAGTGAAGAAGAGGCTGCTTTTGAATTTTGTACTATCACTGCATGCTCCCACCATAACTTTCTCTGAGGATTGGCCTGGAAAGTTTTTGCCTCATCTGTGAGATTCTGTAAAATAACAGTCAGCACATCAAGGCTGAATTATGTAAGGAGATCTATTCTTTAGGCTCTCACATGCTTCCTCAGAAAGCTGTGCTTAGCAACAGTCACTAACAAACAGAGAATGGCTGAAAAGAGAACGTGCTACCTCTTTTTACTGAGTCAAAATGGATTGCGGATTTCATTTGCCCTTTCTTTTCACATGGAAAATCTATGGTTTACAGGCAAATGGTGTAAAAATCATACATCTGAGTAAGTAGATGCCTCTACCTTTAGCTCAAAATGATCTCTAAGAGAAAGACCTAAAAGTTAGGGACCCTTAGGGCTGCTTCACTGCTTCCTGAAGGCTACAAACCCCATGTCCTGAGGTGTCCAAGAGAGATTATCATGAGTATCTTTTTTTTTTTTTTTTTATGAGTATCTTTTGAAGTCTGTCATTATGGTTATCCTTTCTGTCTCTAATACAGAGATTATTTCTGTTCTGTTCTCCTTTCTACTTCTGTGTAGTTGTTCCCCTACTTGGGATGCTATTGATTTAGGCATGTCTTTGTCAACATTAGATATTATTTCTGCTCTGATGTCCTCTATACGTTTCTCCAGCCGTTTTTCCACTTCATGTATTTCTTTTTTTACTTCAGATGTTATCTCTGATCTCAGCTGCTCTATAAGTTTCTGCACTTGTGTGTCTGCCTCAGATGCTACCAATTCAGAGGTTTCATCTGTATGATTACCATTTTCTTCCATGATAGTGTCTTCTGTATTTAGTTTGGGTGGGCACGGGCCCTGAGATTGCCTCCTGCTCCTTGTTGTTATCATTTTGTATGGAAGCGACCTCTGCACTTTGGTGGCGTTATGCTGTGTCT
>PVJA010037396.1:0-20415 GCA_004027025.1 Myocastor coypus | reverse complement strand
TCATGCCCACACACTGTACTCTGTAGAACGATTGTGAGGACAATATGCAATATGTCAACTTTCAAAGAAAAGAAAGGGAAAAAGAAAAAATAATAATAATATTGATTTAGAAGGGTTAATGTTTAATTGTTTGATCAAGCTTATATACCTATATGTATTAATCTAAACTGATCTGATGATGAAAATATGTAATATAACTCATGTTAAATTTAAACAATAAAAAAAGGAAAAAAAAAAAAAAAAAAAAGAACCACAGGTGGAAAAGTGTGCTCTAATGTTTACAGGAATGATATCTGCTACAGAAGACAGATGTGAACTAGGTTCCCACACAGGTTCTAGAAGGACACTGGATCCAGTCACTTGGATGGATCTTAGTACTTTTGGCCACCCCTTGTGCAAATTATCTCCCACCAGAGTGTAACTGAGCAGGTGCTATTATGATATATACAAAGGGCAAACAGCATTTCTTTTTTCACAGAAATACAAATGTATGTGAAGAAGTTTTTAATGTGTAAGGAAGCCACTTAAGTTTTTCTAGTTCTCTCAGCTATTTTGGCACTTCGGGGAGGGAAGTGGTCACGCCACTGTTGTGCTGTTTTTGTTTTCAGAAAAAGCTAGGGAACATTTTTATTACAGTTCCTGGTTCTTCTCAAAGTGTGTAGGCTACGACTGATAGCTTTCTATACACAGGTGTCCAAGGTGACTAGAAAGCATAATGTACCACACCTCATTACTGACTGTCTCTGCTCCCTGGCCTTCTGTCTTCTGTGGCTTCTCATTCCATTAATGACTGTGTACTCTCCTTAATGTGGCCTCCTATGCCCAGCAGGTTCTGGCTCTGAACCACTTCCAGACCCTTTTATTTCCTTTGCAGTGCCACACCCTGTCTTGCTGCAGCCTTCTCTCTCCCCCCACACAGCCCTTTATCTGCAGGTTGTCTGCCTGCTTCCACCGACGTGGCCTGCATTTGTCTTTCCCATGTTAGCTCTGTCGTCCTGTAGTGGAAATCCTTTTTGTGTGATTTCCAGACTGGGGCAGCTTGTACTTAATTAACATGATTTCTATATTGTAGAGTTTTCCTCACTATGTTTTTGTGTGTTCTTTCATGGGTTTATTTGCTAATATCTCTCAAACTAGATTAAAGTAGAGTCTCTCTGTCTTTCTCTCTTTGTCTCCCTCTCTCTCTCTCTCTCTCTCTCTCTCTCTCTCTCTCTCTCTCTCTCCCCTCTTAACCACTAAATAGGATTAATCAATATTTGTTGAAGATGTAAACAGACAGTTAAAAACACTCTAATAAAATCAAACATGATTGATCAATTTGATGAAAGAATTTTTCAATACTTGCTCTCTACTGGGTCTGTAACAGGGACCAATAATACAGAGAGGGATTAACTATGGGGAGAAACCACGATGTCCACCCTCACTTTTACTCTCCACAAAGAAACATGCTCAGATTGTCTGTTTAGATTAGTGGTACCATGCTTTTCAGTAATCTCCCATTTTATCCATGGAAATGTAGATACAGTCCATTACACTTTTACTGCCTTCTGACCCTCCTGTGTGTGTGTGTACCTGCACACACACATACATGCACACACATGTGCAGGTGCACACGCACACACAAACACACACACACATCTAGGAGGACTAAATCTAAATATCCAATATCCAGCCCAGTTATAAAGACAAACCAAAACATCAAGTCAGTTCTTCATTTACTATATGGAGAAAGGACTTCTCTTACAGAATGTAAGCTCTAATAAAAAATGTTATATTATGTTACTAATATTTCATCACTATGTCAATTTTCTTTAAAAAATCTAAGGTATTTTGGACAGCTCATAGTGAAAAACCAAATTGAGTATTTTCATTAATATCAACTTTTCTAGCTAATATAATGTCTCTTTTCTTGAATTTGCCCTACATTCTATAGATTAATATGGTCATAATTCCTTTTACATCCTTGATACAATGTAGGTCTTTTTCTTCAATGATTTCCTCAAATCCTACAATTTTTTAATAATTTTTATTTTATTTTTTCTTGTTTCAGAACTTTTGTTTGTTTATATATTTTTATGGCTGGCTCAGCCTGCCCTGAGGGCAGGGCTGGCACAGCATGTGGTGCCAGGGATCAAGCCGCGGTCCCTGCAGCTGCCTAAGCTTTCCTAAGCAGGCGCTTTAGACTACTGAGCCATCCTGCTGGACCCCAAATCCTACAAATTTATGGTTCAAATATTTTTCTTTAAATCCATATTCTAAAAACTTTCATTTTAAATTAAGTTAAAAGGTTCAGGACTAAAAATATACTCAAAAACAAGCTTATGCTACATAAGTTTCATTGCATTTTAAATATGTTTTAATGCAGTTCTTTCACTTTAACAGGAAGTAACAACTTTTCCTTGTCTTTCTTCTTTTCCAACAGTACACATCCATTTATATCATTTATTGTCTTTTATAAATTTGTTCATCTGATGAATATTTTTGCTGCCTCTTTCCTTTTTAAATGTTTTTAAAATCCTTTATTTATGTATTTATTTGGTATACAGTCTCACTATTCAGGACTCTTAGTGATCCTCCTGTCTTAGCCTCCCCAGTGCTGGGACTACAGGAGTGTACAACCTGTAGTTTCTGAGCCAGCAAGGAAAGGCCAGGGTCTTGAGGATTAAACTTGGGTCCTTGTGCTTGCCAAGCAGGTACTTAGACCACTGGGCTATCTCCCTAGCCTATGCCTCTTTCACTTATTACTTTATTAATTTGTTTGCACTAGAGAAGTCAAAGCCTAAAGCTTCAGAAAAATAAAAGTTGATGCAGTAAGTATATTTACTTAAATAAGATTGTATTTGTATTACGCCAACTTTATGCAGCCAAATCCCTGTGCCTAATAGAGCCAAAAATATATCAGGGCACCTGCTTGTTTAAATGAATGCTAAGTGCCTAGTTGTTAAAAACAGTTCCACATCAAGACAGTTTGTTCAGCTGCCATTCTGGCCCTGCCCTGGGGCACACTGAGAGGGCAATTGAGACTGGGCATGGTGGTGGCACACTTGTAATCCCAGCTCTTGGGAGGCTTTAAACAGGAGGACCACTACGAGTCCAGTCTAGTAGCTAGTGAGACCCTGAACATCCTGTAGACCCTTCCCCAAAATACAACAACAAAAATTAGAAGAAAACAGTTTGTTCAGAGGCTTGTGTGTGTGGCACAGTAATATTTTTATATCATTCTCTTCATCTTTTATATAAATATTCTTCCAGGATATTTGTTCAATGCTTGTCCTAATGTTTATTTTGCTGAGTTGGGAAGGCCAGGTTTAACCTAAACTTTACAAATGAAAACTCTGAATCTGAGGTGAGGCAACATTGAATGACTTTTCCAAGATCGTACAGTGAGTTGACAGTAGTTCTAAGACGAAAACAAAGTGCAGTGAGCCATGGGCCCTCCTTTTCTAGGAAGTAATTCGTCAAGCCCTTATCCCAAATCAAGATTAATTGGGTCAGATGATCACTCTTTCTGTTCTACTAACGCAACAGAGATCTATTATTTGTGGGTCAGTGTTCACTTCAGAAGTGCACATACTGTCATTCGTATGTTAGAACTTTAGAGTGTGTCATGATTAGAAACAGAAGTTTCTTTGCTCTGATAAATCGGATAAGTCATATCCTTTCCTGATCACAGCATCTGTGGGAAATAGGGCACGGGTCATGAATTTTCTCACCCTTTCTATCAAGGTAAAAGATGAGAAGACAAAGCCTAGCTCTTTGATGCTCTGATCTCACCCACCTGTTGTTTTTAGAATTAAGGCCGCATCTGGTTCCCTAAGCATTGTGTCTTCCTTTGGAGTCCTATTGTTCCTATTTAAACAGCTGTGCTCTGTGTACCTGTTAGCATACTTGTTGTAATTATATTTCAACTGCAAACCATTGTTGCATTTTTATTTATTACATGGCAAAGAAGGGCACCTTAAACGATGCAAAGGTCAGTTTTACAAACTGAAATCAATTGAATTATTTACTAAGGGTGCTGGTACCAGAAATGTTATCCTCTGGTATATTTGTACTTTTAAAGAAAAATAAAAGGACAATTATAGAATCCATGAGAACTAATTAGATAGCAATGCTCTCTGTAACTTAATTTGAAATGGATTATTAAAATGAATGGAAGTCATTTCTAATGATATCATGGGAAAGGCACAGTGATTATGTCAAGTTCCTGAATAGGATCAGGATTTAAATGTCTATATTTTGTCTCCATATCAGTTTGCCATTGCCTAACAAAATAAAGCAGACGTAACACTGAGAAAATTGTTGTTTTCTGTGACTACACGGTGTAATATGATGGATAAGGACCACCATAACCCACCTTACTGTATACCCAGCTGTTATGTCTGTGGAAATTGGAATATGCACAAAATAGATCTACTCCAGCTATGTAAAAGGGACTTACTGTGTTTACATATACTTAATATCCATCCCTCCCCTTTCAAATTAATAGCTGTAAAGATTTTCTGACTGATCTGAAATAGTAGAAAGAATGGGAGGAAATTTGTCGTGTTCCTGTATCATTTCACATGAACTACAGAAGAAGACAACTAGAAGAAAGCTAGGCTTTCTCTGCTTGATCATGTCAACATTTTAACATTTCAGGAAACATGACTTCAGATCAGGAGACAAGAATACTAGAGAAAATATTAGCATATGTATTTCATGCTTACTCGAGTCACACTTTTATTTTTTGTCAGTCATTCTACATGTTAAGATCCTAAAATAAGTAATCATATTTCTTGTCTTCAATGATGTCATAATCTACTAAATTAAGCTTCTGAGCAAATAGCCATAGTGTGCTAGTAGGGACTAACTGAGGAATGGAGTAAAATAAAGAGACATTAACTGGGATAGTTTAGAAATTATAATAAAATGTCATTAAAGAGATGATAGTTTGATGGTCTTGCAAAGTATTTTATTTTCCCCAAAACTGACAGGCAAGGCAATTTGTGAGCAACGGGTGTAGTACTAAGGAAGTACAAAAGGGCACACACACTGAGGGCAGCAGACTTCAGTGTACTTGGAACATGTGAGAAGCTAGAGCTAACACTGAAAGAAGAATTGGAAATATAACATAGGATAATACCAGTCCTGTGTGCTTTGCCAAGGAATTTTAGAGAGCAGTTGTTGAATTTTTTTAACTGGAAAACTGACATAATTAGATTGTGCTTTGATGAAACACCTCTGTCCACAAGATCATAAATGGATAGAAGGAGTCATTCCAGTCTAACAGCTGAAAGGCTAGAAAGGAAGGCATACCAGCAATCCAGAGAGAAGGCTGGGGTCGGTGGGACAGTATAAAAGGTACCAGCTTGACAGACGGTAGCAAGGTTTTTAATACACAATATTCGTGAATGTTCTGGGGATATGGAATGATAACTGGTTACCTTTATACAGTCAGCAATTATCAAATCAGAATAACTCACATTATTCTTTGCTTAAATATTTATCATTTCTATGTTTCAGGAAATTTAGGACTTTTCTAGTTCCTCAAAAATTCTACACTGCATTTACCAGAAGTAACTTACTGAATTACTTCTTTTATCAATAGGGTGAGGTCTAGTTCACAGAAATTAATATTGAGTTTTCATAGAATTTTAATATCAATTGTACATATATGTTCCTCTCACATGACAGAAATTCTAGGTGAAAGCCAAGTACTTAGAGGACAGAATTAATAGAAATAGGCTTCACTTGTTTAGAGAGACCAAATCTAAGTTGTAAGCAGTCCTGGAGAAAAAATATATGCCCTGTTGATAGGAAAATGCCTTGAGCTTCAGGCCCAGACATTCCTGGAAGAAAAGCTGCTCTGGGTGGGTATCAACGCACAGCTTCAGTGAGACGACAAATGATTTGGTAAAGCTTCATTTTAACCAAAATTCCATGAGTGAGTGGGTGTCAAACTAAGCTAGTTGCCAGGAGTCTTTCTGAGACAAAATGGTGTTTTCCTTAAAATGGAAAACTATTGCTTTATGGAAATGTTTCTAAGAATAAATTAAACAACATAAATAAGGTGATTTATGTTCGTCTCCAGACATAGTGACTATTTGGTAAAGCATGACTTTGCTAAAATTCTAAAGAAAATAGATACATACCTGTTAAATATTCTTTTATATCAATTCATATTTATTTCTTTTTTCATTTATCCTTGTAGCTTTGGAGCATTTATCTTGCATCAAGTGAGAGATGGAGGTGCAGGTCTATTGCTTCCAGCCAGACAAACTAATGGGTAGTGAGAAACATATTCAAGTAAACATGTACAAGGGCCAGAGATACACCTCAGCAGACTCAGCGCGTGCTTAGGGAAGTGCAGGGCCAAGGTTCAATCCCTAGCACCACATGCCATGCTAACCCTGCTCTTGGACGTGATCACATGCGTGCCTGTAATCCCAGCACTTGAGAGACAGAAAAGTGAAGGATCACTTTGAGTTGGAGCTGCATAGTGAGACACTGCACACACACACACACACACACAAAAAGATGTACAACATAATCCACAATTTACAAATATACAGCTACAATATTTAATGCTTATACTGTTGTCTCAAAATGATTTAGTTTGTCTATTTACCAATAAAGATACAGAAATTTAAAACTAAATTATCCAAAATGATAATATTTTATTTACCACCAAAAGCTGCAAAGTTGGGCTAGTGAGATAACTCAGCAGACTAAAGAGATTGCTTAGGCAAGCTCAGGCAAGAGCAGAGACCTGGGTTTGATTCCCAGCACCACTTGCTGCCCCAGTCCCGCCCCTACAGCAAGCTGAGCTGGCCAGACTCTGAGCATAGTGGTGCACACTTGTGATCCTAGCACTGGGGAGGCTGAAAGTAGGAGGATCACTACGAGTCCAAGCTGTGTAGTGAGACCCTGAAACAACCAAATACACTAACAAAATGTTCCAGAGTTATGTTGTAAAACTTAAAGATGATATTACTATATGAAGCAACATATACAGATTATGCTTACTGTAATAACTCTTGGTGGGCATTTTTGGTACCAGGGATCAATCATTTTGATGTAACAAAGTTTAAAATGAGAGCCATTGCAATTCTGATGGCCAACTTCGTAGATGTAGTCTGCACTGATGCAATTCTTTTCTGTGAGGAATCTGTCTGATTGGTTCAGTACTGTTAGTTGCTTTTAACTTTGTAAGGCAAATTGACAGTTGAGAAAAGAAGGGGTTAGAAATGGAAAACTAACTGGTGGCATTTTTGCAGACACCTTTTTATGAAGAAAAACAGAAAGCTCTTGACTAGAGATACCAGGAGTAGAATTTGTTTGTGAAGTCAACGATATACCAATCAATTCTTATTGTAGGTATTAAAATGTGTTCATTTTCATAATGCATTTAGCAAGGAGATGCTTCCTGTGATGCAAAAATACATTACTTTTTTCATTCCACACCTCTACAAATTGCTTTTGTATGAGGCAGTGAGCCATAGGACACTTACACAGAGAGCGGATGCAAAACCTCATTTTGAGAAACAAAAGCAGTGTCAATTTAGATGGCAAGAGAATTCATAATGCATTCCAAGTGGATATAGGATCTGACATTTCAAATTTAAAATAAATTGTTTGGAAGGCCCACTATCCTTTTCCCTGACCTCTGCATTAACAGCTTCTATGACCTTGACTGTAAATGGAGTATAATTCTAGGCGTGTTCTTCATCAGTATGAATTAGCACCCCTGAATATATGTTTCTTTAGTCATCAGTTTATTTTCCAACGTGTAATTTTTCTCCCCTTCAATCGATTTCACTGGCAGCATGTTGTGAATGGGGCTCACTTCATCTGGGCCTGTGGTTAGCATTATGCTGCTACAACAAAACCACCTGGCAGACTTCTGAGTCTAGACAATTGTCCGCTTCAATTAACAGCATACCCAGGATAATAAAAATGTATGCTTATTTGCCTCTTCTCTGCAGAGGAAGAAAATACTATGCACTATTCATATGATGTCTACTTCTATCTTTTTCTGTAAAGCAGAAAGCCTTAGCAGGAAACCGGTGTAAATAATGGAAAGTAATATATACTTGCTGCAACTTTGAGAAGTGTGATTTCCTTCTACTCTGCATTGTAATATATGTGCCAGGCAGTCTTTTCCTAATTCTGTCACTTCTATAGAAAAATAGATGGATAAATTCATGAATTTATATTGCTGTTGTTACTTGCCATTCCCCATCCATTGCAACAGATTTTCTGGGTTTTCTGTACTCTAAAAAGAAAATGTTCTGAAGAAAATGCATCATGATAATGTTTAAATGTTACTAATTCTATGAACCTTTGGAAGAAACCTTTTTATTCCTAGGCCAGCACTAAACAAGCTTACTAAATGGGTAGTAAAGTAAAAGCACAGGGTGGTGACAACTCTAAATGGCTTCATGAAGAAATAATGCAGCCCTTGACATTGAGATCAGAAACAATGACATTGTTTCACACTTAGTCATCAGTAGTGCAGGCTAGACACTTAATATAATTGTGTATATAAATCATAGTTCTTTTAGTCCAACAGCATTTCTATGTTCTAGTCTTGATCTCTTCTTGTTAATAGTTTTCACACACCTAATTCAGAAAGAAACAAAGAGAAAACAAAGTGATGCCAAGCTCCTTTCAACTATAAAAAATATCCTTTCAATGTATGCAGGCACTGTTCAGATAGACCATTTTGAATGGCTAAGCTTCACAAACTCATCTCTGCAGCAGGCTGCACATTTAGCTGGGAGACAACTGGGTTATAAAATTGGTTTTGGACTATTGAGAAAAGAAATGGAGCTAAAAGGTAGAGATTCTATCATGAGCCCTGTAAAATAGGAACTATTTCTTCTGGCAAATTCTTCTTTCCGATGCAAGTTTATTTTCCTTTAAATGGAGAATTTTCCTTTGCATGAGGAAACTGCTCATTTGTGCAGTGTTACTGAGTTAAATGTATGTGTAATTTATATCCACATATAAACAGAATATATATTATATGTTGTGACCTGAGGAACATAAAAATACTGCCTAAAAGCTCCTTTCTTTAAAAACTCTAATTACTGTTTTACCAAAAAAACAATTATATGGTGGGCAAGATAGCTCAGCAGACTAAAGCACCTGCTTAGGCAAGTGCAGGTGCTAGGGTTCTATACCCGGCACCACATGCCTCACCAGCCCTGACCCTAGGCACACTGAAGGGCCACTGAGACTGGGCGTGGCTGTGCACTCCTGTCATCCCAGTGCTGAGGAGGCTGAAACAGGACGATTTTTATGAGTCTGAGCTGCAGAATCAGACCTTGTACCAAATACATTGAATAATTAATAAGCATAATAACTATAATAAAGTAATAATAGCAGGAGCAGCAGCAGGAGCAGTAGTAGTAGCAGAAGCAGTAGCAGTAGCATTACGCAACTTGGGAGCTAGAAGCCTGAGTATACAACTTCCAAAACTGTCATTTTAAAAATTATAACTATGCAGAGAGGCCTGGCGTCTCCCCAGTAAGAAAGTTAACTAGTGATGAGGGAATAGTAACAGCACTATCATCTGCTCCCTAGAAAATGAATTGACTTTTCCAGCTGCTGTTTGTGTTGCAAATAGAATAAGAAATTTGGAAATTTAACGGTGAGTAAACCTATGCTTTATAAAGAAATAAATTACCATAATGTATATTTCTGGTTTTATCTTCCAAAGAGTTGAGTTTTGTCTCGATAATAAACATTCATGAACATTTTTACTGTTCTCTAAATAAGTACACTTCTTATACTTTTATGCTGCTTTTACTTTTACAAAACACCCCAAATCTATTATTTCTTTTTATAGTGAAAAAGAAATAACTGCCAGTTTTTATTTTTCCCATTGAAGACGATGAGAAAAAGAGAGGTAGACTATAATATGGACAAGTACACAAGTTAATTCCCTGTAAATATCGACTGCACATTTATGAGTGCCTGTGGGTGAAGAGTGGGAAAGAAAAGAAAGCGAAGACTTCTACAGAACACAGGTGGATGTATGTTGAAATTATCTCAGTTTCCTACATGGCAGACTACATCACACACAGGATAAATAATGTAACAGTAGCCTTAAGACTACTTACATACAAACCTGGGATTCCTATTCAGGCTGGTCACTGAGAAGAAAGTGTTTGGTCTCTTTCACCAGTGCTTCTCAAGATATAGTCTGGGGACCCTGTAGGCCCTAAGATCGCTTTAAAAAATATAAGAGATAAAAAAAAAAACCTTTTTATGATAATGGTTTTTCAAAGCCTCATTCTCTTAAAAACTGTAGAATTGCTCAGGGGTTACATGCAGCAAAGTCAGTGATGAAGAAAACCCAATGTTTTCTATTGAACCAGGCATTTCAGTTTTTGCAAACATGTAAAACCTTGTCTCTCTTTTTTGATTTTTGGAAAAATATTTTAATAACTGTTCTTTAGTGCTATGGTACAATATAGGTTTATTGTTTGCTTTGTAAGTAAATTAATCACATTCTATATTTCTTATTTCTAATTCCTAGTAGGCAATATATTTATACACATAGCTCACATACACCAACACTCTTATGGATCCTTAATTTTTAAGACTTGAAGGAAATTCTCAAACTGAAAATATTTTGAGAACCACTATGCTACATCAAGCTTCCTCACTGATAAAACGGGGAATTGAAGTATACAGCAAGAAACTCTGGATCTTGCTTTCAGAAGAAAAGGAAACCCATGTGTGCATCAGTCTTAGTGCTACAAATGACCTGTAGGTGAAATTTTGGTGCTATGCTAGCTTTTTCAAAGTTTCACTTATCCTAGAAAAGATCTGGCAACTATCATTCTTTGCTTCAAGGTCATGAGTTGTGAATTGCCACTGTAGCCAGGTATTTTAATCTGACTCTTTTGACTTAGCAAAGGTCTAAAGGCTAAGAAGAAAATGATTGGTGATAAAATTCACACATTTCAAAGTGAAAGACTAGAATCACCAAAGGAGCTTTCAAAGGCAGTTCTTAAAATGGGCTTGACAAAGACCCCTCCTACCTACGCGTTGTAAAAGGGTAGAGAAGTTAGATGAATTGGGAAGCTTAATATGAATAAATTCTTTTGATAGTGTCTGTTCATGTCCTTTAAAAATTTCTGAGGAAGAGATAAAGCTTTGCTCTTCCTTAAAACCTAGGAAAAGAGACTTTGGAGAAACATTCTTAAAATCCTCATTAATGATCCATGACTCTCTCGGGCCCTATGGGTGATGCCTGACCCAAGCAGGAAGAGCTGAAAGTGGAACACTGCAATTAGCTCAACCCTCACCCTCATAAAGTGGAAGCTGGCTTGAGAGCGGCTATTACAGAGCATTTCAGAGCCAAGACTGATGAGCGTTTTGTGGGGAACCAGAAGAACCAGCCAGAGTTCTTTTTAGTAACTTAGTAGTATTAGTATTAATACTGTATAATTCATAGCACACTTATTACATATTTTATTATGCTTTTTGCCCTGAAGAAAAGATATAACAATAGCATATGAAAATCTCATACACAGCCTACTAGGATCCATCAATTGTTTATATGTTTCCTTTTAGCTTTATCATGACATTACTTTTTGAACCAATCACCTATAAATTGGAGAGATGTTTCCTGAATACTTTAATGTATATCTCCTAAGAATATTACTTTTTCTGGACTGAAGATTGAACCGAGGCCCTAGGTACACTGAGCACTGTACCACTGAACTAGGTGTTTAGCCCAACCAAATTTCCTTATATAATCATAGCACAGTTGTAAATATTAAGAAGTTTCATAGTATTGCCCCACCTACAGCTGGAGAAGTCTCACATTCTTCCCAAAGGACGTCAGGAAAGGTTTTCTGACTTGACAGAGGAGAAATGCTATTTTCTCAAAGGCTGAGAGAAGAAGTGTGAAGGGGAGCACATAAAAATGTGTGACTAAATCTGTCTTCAGTGTGTGACAGGATTCTAGGAGTAAAAAAACCTCATACACTAATGGACAATGCAAAGACTCTCTGGGCAATGTGACTGTAGCAGAGCTAGTGAGCAAACAGCAAGACAAATTAAGGGTGGTCGGACAGCACCTAGGTCAGACCCTGAGTACAGAAACCAGACTGAGCTGTTTCAACACACAGATTACTAAAACTTCAAATTAACAATGATGTTAATCTGTGCTATGTGATTTATCTGGACCTGGATATTCTTGGTAGGCCCTGTAATAGAAGAGCACAAATTATGCCTAAGAATTTACCTTATTTTTAACTCCTAAGTGTGGTATTGGGTTAATCACTGCAAGGAAACCATGCATGAGATTCCCTTGAGTAGAGAGAACAAAAACTTGAGGACTCTAAAAACCTGCAAAATTTGGTATTATATTCAAGACAACATAAACTATGAATAAATGTGGCTCAATATTATAAAAACAGATTATTTATACTCAACAGCCAAGCTTAGCTTCTATACTTTTATCCAAAGCCAAAATTTTCCTTTCAATATGTTAGTATAATGTGTAATGTATATTTACCATTCTGGAGCTATAGGAGCATTTCTTCATTTTGTTAACCAAATATTCACTGAATATCTACACTTTAAATTTTGAACTAGGTACTGCAACCTGGGCAGTCTATTCAATATTTACTCATTCAGCAAATTCTTACTGATAGTCATTACGTACCAGAGTTTCTGCATGCTAAGAATAAAGCACTTCATTAAAATGGACCAGACCATTCCTCTCCTCGGCAGGTACTTGCTCGGTTACATTTGTCCATGTTGGGAAAAGAGCGCTGCCATGACATCTGTGGTGATGTTCTGAAGTGTCAGGAAGCTGTAGTTCTTAAACTGTAATGACTAAAAAAATGTGATTTGGAGAAAGAACCTGAAGGAAAATTTATTTCACCGTTATTGCCCTAAATTAAGCTATTGCCTTCTTGAAATCTTGTTTCTTGTTTCTATATTTTGCTATTTTTCACAGTTTTAGCATAAAAATTCTATGCTGCATTTATTGTGGCTCTGATATTTTATTGCAAAGCAGAGAACACTCACTTAAAATACTACGTGCTTATAGGCTTGAGCTGTAACTGATAGAGCACTTGTTTAGCATATTCAAGGCCCTGATTCAATTCCCAGCACCAAAAAATAAATAAATATGTTTATAAGATGTTTCTCTGCATGGATAGAGTTTATATTTTTAGAGGTTAAGATAATTATGTATGTACATGAGTTTAGTCATTGTGAATAAAATGTGTGTGTTGATTTCATATTCAAAGATATATGTATTGTTTCACCCTTTGCATGGGAACTTATTGTGCATCCAGAAGCATTTAACAAGGCACCTATATTAAACACTCAGGCATGAATTCAGAGAGATCATCTCTTGGAGGAAACAAATTAACCTGCACCATTACATTGAATGTGCACCTTGAGTCTCATCAACATGATTCCATTTCCTCTAGGTTGACTTTAACCCTCTTTAACTCAAAGCCAGCACTCTAATGATACTTGCTTGGTAAGCTTTATAGAAACAATGGGAGTGTGAAAATGATGTTTAAGTGATATTGAAATGTGTTTAATAGCCATTTTTAAAATCATGAGAATCTACATCAAACGGAATCCTTTGGTAATATAATTCTAGATGCAAATCTAAGGAGGAGAAACAGATTTGTGTTTTGTGTCAGAATTCTAATATATAAGATAAAATATGATTAATACTTACATATATGTATATATGACATATACATATGCAATCTCAATATATATTACATATATATCTTCATTATGTACATATGAATATAGAGGCTGAATATTTTATTTTGGAATGCATGTAATGTGCACATAAGCATGTGCATGTATGTTATGTTAGTAGAAGTTGAGTAGTAGCAATTCATAAAGCTATTCTTCATTTTTTAAATTTTTTTTTTTTTTGCAGAACCGGGGTCCTCATTCTTTTTCTTTTTATCTTTCAATACTTCATAGTGTACCCATAAAAGTGATGTATTTAAATTGCTGATAATACTAGTATGTACATTACTGAGATGCTTATTTTAGTCTTAAATATAAGTTAGTTATGTCGATAGATGAATATTCAGCTACTTAAAAATGAATCTCCTTCAGTGTTGCATATAAATATTGAAAACAGCAACTAAGGGGACCCTGGAAAGGCTTTTGGCACAATAGTATATTAAAAATGGTATTTTAAGGCATGATTCATTTTATGCATCATTTCAGTTTTTCATAATTTTTAGGGGAAATATTATTCAAGCATTTATAATCACTTTCTTTTGTCATTTCAAGTCGATTGGTTATAACAGTTTAATAATAGAAAATCATTCACTGATTGAAAGGAAGGAAAACAACTTCCATAAATACATTCCAAATATACAGATATTAATATTTTTTGTCAAGGAGGGATTCAAGTCCTAGTTATAGAAACAAAGAAGTAAAAACTCAAAAACGTAGTTGTTTATTGTGAACACGTAATGAATTTGAAAAATGATCACTGGGGGAAAAGTCCGTGCCTATCTATGTATTGTTTCCTAGTAACTTTCCATTTGTGGTTAGTAAACACAAAAGGCACATTTAAAGGACATTATGCACTTTGATTCTTCAGTTATTGAGGTATAGGCACACAAATCTTCCATTTTTCTATGTGTAGCATTTAAACATTGCTCTTTTATACAGGAAGCAGGATGAGATATATTTGGTTCTCTTTAAGTCCTGTGTAGTAGCAGCATAGTTCTTGTGCCATGTTGATTTCTACTGATATAGATATCAGTTATGTTCTCAAACTCTTCAGTCTCCTGCCCCTGTGTGTCATGGGTAGTGCAGATTTCTTTTCTTCCATAACTATTGTTAGTATTAGTGTTTGCAGATTGCAAATGCATTAGGACCTAAGAAAATTACTGTATGCATCAGCGTCAGCCGTGCAAATAGTTTTCTTCTCTTTCATCTGCACACTGTTACAGTGCTATATTGTACAAGTCAGTAAAAAAAATTAGATGATTAAAGTTATTCTGGCAATTAGTAGTACTGGAGCAAATATTTTGAAATGATCTCAAAATTGAGCAAAAAAGAGATAAATAAAATGGAATATGACTCTCTGCTGTCACACAAGTTCAGAAACATTTGCAATTTCTGATTTACTGGTTTATTTAAAATCACTTGTAAAATTGGTGAAATTAAAATATTTCCATGCATGTTCCAAAAATAAAACAGTATAGAATATGTCATCTTGCTTTCATAATTCCCACACATAGGAATACCAAGTCCATACTCACATATGTAATCTACTCTCGTATCTATTTTTGTTTTCATTAATTGCCATAATATATATTGAATTATATAAGCTTTAAGTATGATTTTGTAAAAATACAGAGATTATAAATGCAAATATTAATTATATGCAAGTAATTAATATTAATTTGGCCATACATAGCTGAATATCCTAATGAACCTTGAACATTTTATCTGTATAGATGTATTAAATAGAAACATAGGAAATGTAATTTGATTATTAATTAATTATAGCTATACTGTAATAAGTGTTTCTTTAAGATGTTTTATAACATTTTGAAAGTGAAGATAATTTTATAACCAACTGTATTATCAATACAATGATTTTCTTTACTTAGTTTTAGAAAGAAGAGTAACAAATGTTTCTCTACTAATCACATTGGTAGTATACATTCTAATACATATAAGTGCCTCTGTGTTTACTTTCTTTTTAAGTTTTTAAACAATAAAAAATAATAAAAATAAATTAGAAATAATACAGAATTATAAGAATTCAACAATGGTTGTTATATTGCATTTTGTTGTCTTCAAATTAGTTTTTCAAATTGCCAGATATAAGCTTGAAAAATCGGTCAAAATATGAAAAATTAAAAAGAAGAGAGAAAAAAATTAACTATTAACCACTCCTTCCAATAGCCCAGCAGGAATCAGTAGTACAATTATCCAAGCTATCCTGTGTACAAACATATATATTTCTTTTTTCATTCCTTTCTTTTTCTTTCCCCCTTTCCCTCATCCAAGTTGCTCCTTTCCTTCTTTCCCCCTCCCCCCCCCCGGAACTGGGGATTGAATTCAGGTCCTTATACTTGCCAGGCAAGCACTTATTTAACGGAGCTATCTCCCCATCCCTTTCTTTGAACAGTTTCTTTTCCTTTCAGATAATCTATTGTACTTTTCAGACTTTACTTACTCTTTCAGGTTCTTACATTAGGTAGACAATACAATGCTTACACATTCTGGTCTGATTTATTTCTATTATGGGTATGGTCTTTTTTGCATCCATTTACCTATAAAAGCCTTGAGTTTATCTTCTGTAAGTCAAACTCTCTTCACTGCCCACATTTATTTTTCTTTTTCCTCTGGGGTGTATATTGTTGGCATCATAATCATAGAATAAGCCTTAAAAAGAGTTGTTAATTTAAACTAGGCTGTGTATCTCTCTTCAGTTAATCACGTTTCAATGGTTTTTTTTTTTTTTTTTTTTTTTTTTTTTTTTTTTTTTTTTTTTTTTTTTTTTTTTTTTTTTTTTTTTTTTTTTTTTTTTTTTTTTTTTTTTTTTTTTTTTTTTGTGGGACCAGGGTTCGAACTCACGACCTTGCACTTGCCCAGCAGGCACTTGTGCCTCGGAGCTATCTCCCCAGCCCCTCAATGTTAAGTATACTGCTACAAAAGAAAAATGGGGTATATATGTCACTGTTTTGATTTTGTCGTATGTTTTCCTTTACTCAAGTCTTGTTGTACCATAAACTTAAAAAATTTACAAATTCTCTGGCTATCTTACTCTTCTTTCTTTCCTCTTTTCCGAGGGTACCACTGTTTTCTTCAGAAATCTGTGCTTGCTCCTTGTGGATTTCTGCGATTCTTAAGGCTGGGAACAACACGGACATGCTCGTTTTTCTATTTTATTTCTCTTCCTTCTCACACTCCCTTTGTTATCCTGCCTCGCCAACCATCTGCCTGGGATCTAAACAAGCCCAGGACTTTTCTTGCTAAGAATGACCATCTAGCAAGAACCATGTGCTAGAAGGACTTTCAGTCTTCCATCAGGTTTCAGTTTGTATGCACAGAACTTACCCTGATCTGCCCTAAGCAGAGGTATTAGGGAACTAAATGTCCCCTCCTGCATTTGTCTTCTGAATTAAAACTTCTTTGAGAGCAACGATTCTGTAATATTTTCACTGTTTATTTTGAACAATGCCAAGAAAAATGTCCTGCCCAATGTCTTTCATCAACAGAATTTTTGATAAGGTGACAGAGGTTGTTTTTCTTGTTTTGGTTTGGTTTGGTAGATGCACGCACACACACACACACACACACACACACACATATACATATATGATATATATACATATATATGATATATATACATATATATATAATGATTCAATAATTTTGATAGGTTATCACAGAATTTTTAAAACAAGGATAGTATTTTAAAGAGTTTTGTGATTAAATGTAGGGTAGAGTAATATTGTGAGATTTATTTTATCTTACAGGTATACCTACACTGTGTTTAGAAACTAGATTTTTTTATAAGATGGGTTGAGTTTCCCCTATCATTTTTATGTAACCTGTGCAGTTTTACAGTATGCTTCAGGTTTTGTTTACAATGCACGTCTACTTCCCAGAGCTGCCTTCTAGATGCTGGAGCTAGGTCTCATGAATATATATGTCAAAAATAATACAGCTTGTATGACTAAGCGTAGAACTAAATTTTAAGTACTCTACTAAATTTTAAGGACTGATTTACATAAATGAAATCTGTTTAAAATTAGCTTCCTCAATAAAATCTGGATTAATTAAAGCAATCATCAAATTAGTATTGGTGACATTTATGTTAATAATAGATAATTATTGATTCCACCTGTGTCAAAATTGATTTAAAAAGTCAAGAAAAGAACATGTTCCTGATATAGTAAAGTAGCATATGAATTTTATATCTCCTGAAAATGCTTCTGATTTTTAGTTTTAAATAACAAGTGATGTGAAGTCATAGTGCGTTGTGCCTAATGTGTCAATGAGGTCTTCTATGCTAATTTGCCTTCTTCATGTGTGCTTTTTAGTAGAGAACAGTGTACCACAGGAACAGCCTCCAGGAGTGATCTGTGATAGCCTGGCAGAAAGTACAGGAGTATTTGTGTTTGCTGCCTGTGTCCCTAACTCGCCCGTGCTCAGTTATGATTCCTTGTTTAGGTGATTTTCATTGCTAGGATCCTATTATGTGATTCACATTAAACATCACCAAATTCCTCCTGGCTCTTTCTCATAAAATTTAAAAGAAAATAAGCAAAAGTAAGAGGCTAAAACTTGGACTATAGCAGATAGCAGACTCAGAGAGGAAAAAAATGGAACAGTATGAATAAAATATGCTGTCCTTTGTTCATAATTCCTACTCATAAGAAATATCAAGTCTATACTCACATATGTAAACTATTCTCATACCCATTTTTCTTTCTATTAATGCCCACAACATATGTTGAGTTATATAAGCTTTAAGTATGATTTTTGTCAAAATACAAAGATTATATATGCAAATATATTAATGATATGCAAAATAATTAATATTAATTTTGTCGTGCATAAATAACTGATCATCCTATAGAAGTCATAGCAACACCATGCATACCTAAAATCCAGTGTAATTGGAGCTATATGATGCACCTGTACCACCAAAGTGAAAACATAAGTTTTTAATGAGTAGATACTGTGTAGATAAAGTGGGATGATGGGGTCCTACAAGAGGTTTAATTCCACCATGGAGCTTCTTATATACCAGGTCATATACTCAGTACTATTAACTAAAATCTAATGATATAGGTTCTTTTAGGGAATTTCCACTGCCATGGGACTGAACAACACAGACAAAACCAAGTGTTAGCACAGTGAACTAAGTGACATGCAATAGAGATTTATATTTAATGCACCAGGACTGTAACTTCGAGTTTATATACCACACACTTCCTTGAATAGCAGTTTAGAGAACTTGTTGGGATTTGCCTTTGGAAAGAGGCCACCTCTGGGTTGTTAACAAGACTATGATTCACATTCATCTATAAAGTTTGAACTCGCCCACCTCTACCAACAAAATGTACTTTTTGGATATGGTTAGCAGTTGGACAATTTCAATAAGGTGATATTTTAGTTTATGTTATAACTGTTTATAAAATTAAAAGCCACATGTGGTAGATATGGCATTACATAAACTTTGCTAAAGTCTTTTAAGATGAATTATTGTATGATTATTTTCTACTTGTCTCATATTTCAAGAATATAGAAATGATTATAATATATGTTTCTTTACAGAAATGATACAACCTAAAGTTATAAAAAAGAAACTATAATGCTAGAGATTCTATAGCAAATACCAAACTGAAAATCTAAGTCAAAAAATATCCCCCGTTATAAAGTATTTGATGCCTCAAATTTTTAACTTCAAATTCAAGCTTGGTTTCCCATTAAGTCTTATACCATAGGACCAAAGCTTCAGCCCTTTATAATAATCTCTGCCTATAGTCCTAGCTTCAAAACAAAATTTTGGCCCTCGGGAATTAGTATTTCTCTTGAACACACTATTGTGTCATTGAAAATTAATTATTCACATTAGACATTGAAATGATCGAGTGTGGAAGCTGAGAAAGAGCTTGACCATTTTATTGCCTAATGATGTGCTATTCCTCTGTTTGCTATATCATTTCATGGGCGAAATGAGAATCTCCTTTGAATTAAGTAAATTAGTGTCCATTTCAAATTGAAATGCAGGGGCTTTTAAGGTTAGCTCAGTGGTTTAAGCGCCTGAGGGGGCAATCCCAGTCAGGCACCGGGGACAGCAGTTCAAGCCCCAAACCCACCGTTAAGGCAGCCTAAGCCAGCCAAAAGAAAAAAAAAAAAAAATCAAATTGTAATTGCACTGAACTCTCCCACATACCCTGTGTCTTAGAGCACCCAGAGGCCTTTGCTACTGAAAAATGTAGTATGACCTCTGAACTTTTATTGTGTGATTTGATAAATGTGGTTCATTTCTCTCAAGCATACCTAGGTTTTTAAAGTATCTTTGAGTTCTTCTGTGGCTAACACATTGACTTAGAGCTTCATATGCATGTATCCATGCTAACTACAAGAAAAATAAAACTTGTTTTAGAGCTTGGTGACTGGTCCTTCCTTAGGACAAGTATCCTTCTTAGTAGCCCCTACTACATTAGGACTTCTCTTTTATTTGTTTGTTTTATGTAAATTTATATTTGTTTCAGGACATGTTTACAGTAGTAATGATCATATTCCTCATGTGCAGTGATACACATACATAGTCCATCTCTATTCTTTTATTGCCCCTTCCCTCTGTATCTTGGTCCCATTCCCATAAGCAAAAGATCCACCTGTCTACTAACTAATACCTGTCTTTATTATTTTTTT
>PVJA010037395.1:0-20430 GCA_004027025.1 Myocastor coypus | reverse complement strand
CTATTACTTCTGCCCATATTCTTTTTATATCATTTGTATTGACTCCTTCTTTCTCATTGATTCCCATTAATCTCACGTTGTTCATTTTCGCATCGTCTTGCAGATGATGAATTATTTTTTCCTGCATTCTGGTTGTTTTTAAAAGATCCTTTCTTACTCTTTCACTGGCTGCAACTGTGTCTTCAAGGTTGTAAACTCTGTCTTCATTTTCGTTCATTCGGCTCTGCCAACTTGTGATCGAGGTTTTATTTTCTTGTATATCTCTTTGAAACTGTTTTATGCGATCTATGTCTTTCCTATATTGTTCCGTCAGGGAGTCCATCATTTTTCTATTCTCCTCTAATTTTTTATCGATGTCTTCTTTAATAGTATTGAAGTCTGTCATTATGGTTATCCTTTCTCTCTCTAATACACAGATTATTTCTGTTCTGTTCTCCTTTCTACTTTTGTGTAGTTGTTCCCCTACTTGGGATGCTATTGATTTAGGCATGTCTTTGTCAACTTTAGCTATTATTTCTGCTCTGATGTCCTCTATACGTTTCTCCAGCCATTTTTGCACTTCATGTATTTCTTTTTTTACTTTAGATGTTATCTCTGATCTCAGTTGCTCTATAAGTTTCTGAACTTGTGTGTCTGCCTCAGATGCTACCAGTTCAGAGGTTTCATCTGTATAATTCTCATTTTCTTCCATGATAGTGTCTTCTGTATTTGCTTTGGGTGGGCACGGGTCCTGAGATTGCCTCCTACTCCTTGTTGTTATCATTTTGTATGGAAGCGACCTCTGCACTTTGGTGGTGTTATGCTGTGTCTATGGGCGTTTGGTCTGGAGACTCCAAGGTGGTTCTTCTACAGATGTTCCTGTCTCTTGTGTTGGGGCTCTGGCTGCTAGCTTTTGTGAATCCTGGCGGATGTGGTGTGTAGGTGGAGGTGGAGCTTTGGGATTGAGTAGTCCTGGTAGGGTCATGGACCAGATCGGTTGCCAAACGGGCTATTTGATGGGTACGGTGCTGGAGCTTGGGCTGGAGGGGTTGAAAAAAAGGGGCGGGGCCGCGGAAAGGGAAGGCAGGCCAAGGATCCTGACCCACCCGTCGCACGGGCTCAGCTCCCAGCGGTGTGATTTGTGTCTGGGCTGGAATAGGAAGTTAGTCGCGGGAATGCAGAGGCAGGGCAGAGGGGTGCAGGGAGCTTATCCGTGGTGGGCGCGCAGGCTCAGTTCCTAGCGGTGTGATTTGGGTCTGGGCTGGAAGAGGAAGTTAGTCGCGGGAACGCAGAGGCGGGGCAGCGGGGCGCAGGGAGCTTACCCGCGGCAGGCGCGCAGGCTCAGCTCCCAGAGGTGTGGTTTGGGTCTGGGCTGGAACAGGACGTTAGTCGCAGGAACGCAGAGGCGGGGCAGAGGGGCGCAGGGAGCTTCCCCGTGGCAGGCGCGCAGGCTCAGCTCCCAGCGGTGCGATTTCAGTCTCACTATGAGTGTTTAATTAGCTGTTATTTGATTTTTCTGGCCTGGGCTGACTAATTATGTGCGTGTGTATGTGTGCCCTTAAATTCTTTGTAGGCTAAACTCAGAGCATTATCCCAATTTTATGCTGTGGGAATTTTCTTAAGATGATTTTCTGAAGGGGATCTCAGGCCAGGCAAAGATGAGAAACTATTTAATGTATTTGCCTACTTCACAGACCCCAAAGTTTGGTTTTATTCAACTATTTATATCAAAATTCTCTTCTAATGCTCTCAGGAAATTTCCAGCAACTGTGTGATGCTAAAACCATTGCATTTAAGGGGACATTATAGTATGGAAAAATAAGTTTTATATGCTGTAAAAATTATAACATATCAAATGTAGAAAAGTTCTATTTCTTGGTTCATGCTTTTTTTTTTCTCCTTCTGACTTCAGAGTATTGTAGACATCTTTAGTTCACCTTGTTCACTTATTATTATGTCTGCCAGTTATAGATACACATGACAAGCCCTGAAGAAAGAAAGTATCATTAATGTTCACCTAATATAAACACAATCCTCCACTTTTAAAATTTTTAGAAATGATTGACATGCGTGTTCTCTGGAGAGAAAATGGGTTACATCATTCGTTGCTATAGACTGTTTCCATCTCTGCAAAGTTCATGTGCTGGAGCCTAAATCTCAGTGTGATAACTTGAGGGGTGTGTGTGCAGGAGGTGATTGGATCACAACAGTGAAGCTCTCATGAGTGGACTAAGTGTCGTTATAAGAAAGACTCCAGACACACAGACAGAAGGACAGACAGACAGGTGGATGGACACACAGACAGACACTCTGCCTCTTCCATAATGTGAAGATGCAGAAAGAAGATAGCTAACTATGGGCCAGAAAATAAGTCCTACCCAGACTTCCATTCTGCTAGTTCCTTCATCCTGACTTCATTCTTAGGCTTTAGGATAGATAAATAAATGTCTGTTGTTAATAAGCCACCCAGCCACTGATACTCTGTTAAAGAAGCCTGGGCTAAGACAAGTATCCATTTTATTGATGGAAAAAAAAAACAAAAAACAAAAACAAAAACAAAAAACCCGAAAGTTTTCATGATATTTAACGATACAGAGTCCAGAGGAGGAAGCTACATCCAAGGTCCCTTCCTACAGAACTGGGACTCACTGTCGTATTCGCTCTGACCATGGCCTCATTGCCAGCAGAGGTCTTCACTGCTGCCCAGTCCTACTGCCCACATTCTCCCACGTGAAAGTGTCTCCCTGCGAAGTTTTCTGTGCAGTCTATTTATAGTGGCCTTTCTTTCATCTACTTGCAGCAAGCTTGAGGAGCCCTCTGAGCAGAGCTTGCTAATGGCTTTTATAAAGGACAGTCGGCCTGTGCATTCTTTACACATCATTGAGTTTTAAAGTGCCAGACTGTGGCAGCTTACTACATAACACGGTCTCAATAAACCTATCAATTGGAGACTTGGCTCAGCAGCATTTCAAAAGTCTCACACTGGTCCCAGGTGCATTTGAGGAAAATGTCCCTTCTCAGCGGGTATACGTGAAAATCCAAATGCAGCATTAGCCCTGGTTAGAAGAAAGGCCCAGAAACATCAAGGGCTCCTGAAAGTGCAATCCAAAAACCTGCCTTTGAACCTGTTTTAACAACTCCCATTCAACTCGGTGAGGAGTCGGAAGTGCCGAATCAAGGGCCCCGGTCTTTGGAGCCTGAGTTTTATGCTCTTAAATAATGCCAGTGACCTCCATTCAAGAGCAGGGTCAGCTGAGGGCAACCTTTCAGGTGGAAGATAACTCACTTGTAATAGCAAATTCAGTACCGAAGAGTTAGAGCTTATTAGCAAATAGACTCAACTTAGGTGTGGGCTGTTGTGTCAAAGAAAAGGGATACCTTGGTAGCGTTAGGTCAAAGTTTATCTTTGTATTTAAATTTCACGTCACTCTGGAGCCTCAGTTCAGATGGATAGACTGCTTGTCACTTTTGTGAAGATACTCTAGCTCAAGAATGTACTGCCTGTCTGTCAGATACTGAAAACTAACATCTCTCATCACTCAGTCCTTCTGTAAACTCATTCTTTTTGCGTTGTGCATGAGAGCAGTGTATTTTTTTTTTTTTTTTAGGTAGAGGCAGAGTAACTAGTTGAGTGTTAACTGATAAAAGGAACTTCAAAAACCTACTTTTCCAAGCAGTTCTTCTACATCCTTCTCTCTTTCCCTCAAGTTCCCTCTTGTAGGGGTCATTGTATCCTGATGTCCATGGTTTTACTCAGGTAATTTACATTCACTATCAAAACATCATCTCCCTAGCTGGCTGCCAGTGTAACAAAGAGACACTAATGCAACTAAATCTTGATTAAGAGATGAAAGGACCAGGGAAGTATGGTGTCATTTTCAGTGAAGTGAAATTTAATTTTTTCCCTTATTTTTCTCTTTGTAACTAACCTAAGCTAAAAACAAATTTCTAAAACTTTACTGATGGTTTGTTCTATTGAAGAAACTGTAGTAAAAAGAGAAAATAGACAATGAAACTTAAGACTTCACTTATTAGAGACATAGGTTAATATATGAGGATATATAAACATTATATATATATATATATATATTTATGGTGTCCATATGAATGTGCATATGTATTTGCACAATATATGCATATATAACACATGCTATATATGTATCATAAGAAAAACATTAGCAATGTGATCATAAATGTTTAAACAAAGTTTTGCCCATGAACAACGAAATGGGAGGCCAACCCTGTCTCAAGCACAGTGCGCCCTGCTCAGAGGTCCCCACACACTGGTGCTCTACCTAAGGAGTCATAAGGATCTTCAAAGGCAGGGAAGAGGAAGGAGGAATTCTGAGCGGAAAAGATGGCAGCAGTTTGTATTTGAACGTCACAGAAGGGGTGAGAAATGGCAAGGGATTTCAGTTTTCTGGGAAAGTCAAGCTCTTGGAAAGACAAAAGCATATGGGACATAGAATCCAAATGGTTAGCAAGCTATTCAAAGGGATTTGAAGTTCATCACACAGAAAACACAAATTAATAAAAAGATTATAAGGAGAGTGATGTGTTCAGTCCCATGGTTTACCAGGAATGTAGCTGGCAAAGATGAGGAGAACTTGGGGGAGGAAAAAAAGAATGTAAAACTAGAATAGAAATTATGAAGGTCTGGCCAGGAAAGGGAAAAGAAAAGGAATAGAAAATGAGAACAGTATACTACAAAGGTTTTATGATGTATTAGATATAGGCATAGGTTGTCCAGAAGAAAGAACGGTGAAAGAGAGGAGTGCTGAATTCATGGAAAGGAACACTAAATTAAAAAATGTTTTATTACCCTCATGATACACTCCTGACCAACAAAGTAGTGATCATATTGAAAATATACCTGGATATGCACATGTGTCTATTTAATCCTGACAGAAAAATTGGTGACTGAACATTATAGATACTTTCTAGGTGAAAAAACACATATGTACATTAGGAAAAAATTTAGATAGCTATGAAGTTCCATAAATGAGTGAACTGAGGTGTGTTTACTTCAAGTTTAATTTTTTAATGCTTTAGCAAATTTACCTTGTATTTCTAGCACTGAAGACCATGAACTGGGACGCAGGAGCTACCTCTGTCTTAATTACCCACAATGCTTTCTTTTTACAATGGGAGTCAAGCTCAGTACCTTGTACTTGATAAGCAGATGCTCATGCCACTGAGCTATCTTCCTGGTCATATATAAATGGTTTTTCTGTATCTGGAAAGAGTAGGAAAAGCAAAATAAATAAATAGGCAATGCAAAGGCATAAAACTTTGAAACACTGAAGTAAAATTTACAGGAGTAAAGTTACACTGGAACTACTGGCCCTGGGAAGGAGCGATATAGCCTCTGATTTCTTTGAAATGAACAACTCTATTAATACCATCTATTTCTGAAGTTATTATAGCATAAATTTTCTTTTCACATTTTATGTTCTCCTCAAAATGCCTTTTTAAAGGAGATAGAACTGGTTCTTTTTATGTTCATTTACAGGTAAGGAAATTGAAATTTTTCTTTGTAGCCATTAAATGCCAAATCTAGAATTTGAGCCTTAATCTCTTGTCTCAGATTCTGAGATTCTTTCCACAAGCTCCCATTACGTAAGACAAATACGGTGAAATATCAGAACACAGGTAGTTTTTATCATGAGGACAGAGTCTGAGAGTTAGTTTTTTAAACTGCCCTTCAGTCTCTGAAAGGTTTTAAAGAGGAGGCCACAAGCTGGGAATGCTTCATTTATCTGATCTCTCTGACAAGGAATAAGAAGTAGTTTGGAATTCCCTAGAGCTCCTCTCGTCTATTAAGCACTGACAGAGCTTCCTGTAATTAAAGGCCATATTACATTTGGATGGAAGTGGCGAGCTGCCTTCTGGAAGCATATCGCCATATGTAAGCCTTTATTTAATAAAAAAGAAATTAGAAATCAATTGAAAGTGAGATTTGTGCGGATTAAGATGTTAAATAAAGCTTTGTTCAGGACGGAGTTGACAAAATCTTTGTCTCTGAGTTGGGTACAAAGAGAAGGCTCTTCTGCAGTCATACAAGGGATTTTATTTTCAGAGTGGGTGAGAAAGAGTGATCTTTGTTGATCAGAGCTGGAAGTCTATGGAACTTTTCAAAAGATTCGGTGAACAGATGCTTTTAAAAGCTCTTACTAGCTCAGCCTTCGCTACCAGTAATTTCCAACAAAGCAGGAGGTCAGAGCATTAACGTTATTTTCCTGCCTTTGTCTGTGGTCCTCTCAATGAACCACTGCTAGAGAGCAGCGCAGCACCATCGAGAAGCTCCCAGGGTGCAAACACATCAATGTCATTCTGAAGATGGAAGCTTGTTTTCAGCTTGAACTAAATGTTCAGTTTCTACCCCACTTTATCTTTTCCTAAACGCATTATAAAGCAGATAATATCCGTGACCTGTCTCCCAAGAGATGCAATTTTGTTTGTGTTGTTTCCACCAATTTGTCATTTCTCATGCCACACTGAGTCCCAGCTACGTTTTTAACAACAGCAAGACAAGACAGATAAGGGACGAGTGGAGGTTCTTGTGAGCAACGCTGGTTATCCCTGGAAAGGGGGTGGTCGTAGCTGGGAATCTCCAGAAATGATCTTGAGATGAGGATTCCAAGGGACATCGTGAAGCAGGCCTCCTTGGAGATGTGGCTATAGTGAGCCTGAAACAGGACAGGCTGGCCTCTGTCTGGAGCTTTGTAGCCCCCCAAAACTTACAGCATTCTCCAACCCCCTATGTGACCGTTTTCAGAAATGGGAATGTGGAGGAAGTGACTAGATGCTGAGGGTTCCCCTTCATGGCTCGGATCCAGGCCCCTACGCAGGAGCTCCCTGGTGAGGTACACATTACAGTACATCAGGAGACAATGCTAGATGCCAACCAAAAGTGGATCTTCAACAGGCGCCACCCTGCTGAGACCTGGATATTAGATTTCTCAGTCTCCAACGCTGTGAAAAACATATTTACTATTGATATGAGATCTTGGGAGTAGCCTAAATTGACTAAGAGATAAGCAAAGGCACCATTCCCAGCCTCACTGTCACGAGGAGACTCTCAGTGCCACGTGTAAGGAGAAGTGACGGAACTGGGGTGAGAGAGGAAGGGTTCCCGTTTCTAAGCCTTGCACTTGTTGACTAAGGTTGTCCCCAGGCATTGCCAAACTGTGGCAATGCCAGCTGTGGTAGCCTGAAGATGGGATTAGGTAGAGTCTTTTAGGCATTTTGGAGCAAATGTATTTCCGAGGCAGAGATAGTCACAGGTACATTTGTAGACACACACACACACACACACACACACACACACACACACGCACACACACACACACACACAAACACCAATGAAATCTAGTAGACAAACAAAGGCTATTGAGAAAGCCTTTTGAAAAGGTGTCTTTCAATGGAAATATGTAGGTTTGCCTGAAAGACTTGCTTTTCGAAGATTAAAACAACAAACAAACAAACAACAACAAAAAACCTCTCTAACATCAGTAATGACATGCACGCCTGTGATTCAACTTGGAATACAGACATGCCTTTCAAGTTCGGTGAGCAGAGAAGATTGAGCTCTACCCTGAACAGGGAGTAGAGGGAGAGCAAGAGCGTGCGCTAAGGAGGTGGGCACTGTGGGACAGGGTTGCCTTTTATAGTGTCCTAAAGGCCATCTTTTCTTCAGATAAGTTATTTCAACTTCTAGATCGGATAGTTTGAATTACCTGCTACTACTGCTCCCAGAACTTCCAAGATGATGGAGGTGAGAGGAGGAGGTGGGAGGCAGAAGGGATCCTACATTCCAATAACATTTTCAACTCTTTGGGGAGGAAGCA
The DNA here is from genome assembly GCA_004027025.1 of Myocastor coypus. Lineage (NCBI taxonomy): Eukaryota > Metazoa > Chordata > Mammalia > Rodentia > Myocastoridae > Myocastor > Myocastor coypus. The sequence goes on along the minus strand of PVJA010037395.1, from coordinate 12,601 downwards.
AGATTTGATTCATTTTCACTTCCCACTGCCTTTTTAAGGACATACAAACTGCCTCATTCCGATACCCCAGATGTGCCTGTATGATCTGCCTTGGTGACTCCAAATTGCAGAATGTGGTACTGAAGCCGCAGAACTGGATGAGAGTTCTGTATCTCTCTTTGCTGCAGCTCTGGTCTGCTTCACTGCACCACATAGATTTAGAGGATGGTTGCAGACAGCAGGGTAGTAAGCAGCTGTTAAATAGTGCGCAGTCTGCGAAGTATACATCAAATCATATATATGAATATTCAAAACATATACATGAATATATGAATATTCAAATCATATCTATGAATGATTTTTACTGAACAATGAGACGTGATCTCTGGCAATCAGTCATACAGATATATCAACTTCGTTTCTTTGTGAAAAAGGACCTTCAATGGCTCATCCATCCAAAGTTATGACAATCTTGAGTTACAGGCAGAGCTGTTACAAATATACTTGGAATATAAAATAACGAAGATAACCATCATTGATATTAAAAACTGCATGATAATTACAGTGCCAGGAATGCAGAGTCCTTAAATAAAGGCTAAAAACATGCTTTCCGCAATCTTGGAAACAGGTTATCAAAATGGTGGAAACAAATGATTTAAGACGGGATACCCTTTAGCTGCTGCTTTCTGGCTGCCCTACAGGGGAAGTCGAGTGTGGGCTACCCTCTGTCAGCAGCCCAGCCCACCTCCGGTGTCTTCCCTCCATCTTGTGTGTGGCAGTACAGCAAGGGACACTTTAACCTCTGGCTTTGGTTGAATTGACCAAGGAAAGACATTGGGAAAAGCCTGAAAAGAGATGGAGAGAAAGAGAGTAGAGAATTTGTTCTCTAACTCCCTCCATCCTGGCTGGAGGGCAACTGCTGCTCTGGTGGCACTTAGGTAACTGTTCCTTCACTTTGGATTGTAACTGAGAACTGCCTTGTGTCTCTCACAATTTTCCAGTGCTGCTGGCCCTAGGAGACTCTTGTGGTTGTCCGAGCATCTTGTTCATTCTTCATAAATAATTCCTTTCCTGGACTGTCCACTTCCTTATTTGAGCATGATTTCTGGACTGGCCTGTGACAGAAAGATGCAACTGCTTGAACTTGGAGGACAAATTTGACCCAATCAATCATTCTCACAGATCTCCCTATCCCCTAATGAGAACCAGACTGCCAACAGCAGAGCTGCTTTCAGTTAGACCCAGATATGAAGAAGCCCTCTTCTAGGACCTGTGCTTTAGAAAATCTCACTTACCGGAAACACGGAAGTAACAGAAACAAAGTCATTTAAAATATCTTTGCTATTTCTGTTACTTGAGATCCACCAGCGTGCTCAGTGTGACACATCTAGGATGACTGACTTGAGGTCCCAAGCAAGTGTTTCCTTCTATCTTTGCTGTGGTTATGAAATTGAAAGCCCTGTGTCTGAGCCTTTTGGAGGTTTGCAGTTGCCTTTCTGTTTGTGCGAGAGACATGTGCCACATTAAGATCAAGAAGGAATTGTGTGGGAGGAAAAACAGATAAAAAAGAAGAACACCATTTTTTGCCTCAGATTTGAGTGCAGTAATTTGCATCATTGTCATTTTCCAGTACAGTGGCACCTTAGCATACAAACTTAACTTGTTTTATGATCTGGGGGAAGCTGGCGGGAAGCTGGCTGTGTTTGTGTTTGTGTGGTGAAGGTGGTGGTGGTTGCAATTGTTACTGCTCTGAATTTTTAAAAGGGAAGACATTTTTTGCATATGCTTTTGTTCATGAGCCAAATTGTTTGCAACCAGAAGTGTTCAGAAACTGAGGTATTGCTCTAGGTAATATAGAGAGCAGTATTTACTTTTTCTTTCTGTGACAGCATTATAGTCCTGGACTTCAGCAGGAAGAGGAGTAATCCCAATAGTTGCAGAAATGATAGAAGAAACAGCTGTCATAAGAAATTACTCTCACTTTTCACGGCTATGTGCAGACATAAGTCACGACATACCATGTGTAAAGTCCTTGACAAGCAGACATTTAAAATTACAAATGCAGATAATTTTACTCTAATAAGAATATGAAATAAGATTCATGTTCAAAATGGATAACTCAGTTTTAATTAAACAGTTCTGTAATTTTTGACAAATAATAATTTGCTAACTTTTTATTTCACTTGGTAACTTTCAATGTTTTGAGTTAAATGTTTGAAAATAATCTTAACATTTTGCATTTACTTTATATATTAAGAAATATATTTAAATCTGCAGCCTTTAATAAAGTTTCTAACTATGAGATTTTCCAACATTTTCTACGAATGACCAGGTTTTAAATATTACAGGTTTTGTAAGATGTGCACTCTTCACTATAGTTCTTTAAATCTGATATTCTAAGTACAAATAGCCACAAACAGTATGCAAATGAATAGACAAGGCTGTTTTCTAATAAAGTTTTATTTATAAGGAGCAGACAGCACATTAAATTTGGCTTTCCAAACATAGCTATAGATTGTTTTTATTCTGTTGTAAAATTATGCCAAAATATTGCTGTATGATATGACATGACAATATACTTAGTAATCTTATATTTTATGAAATAAGTGTCAATGATATCTTATTTCATTGTTATGGTATTGCTACAGATATGGAAGAATATGTTTAAATTTGGTCTTCAGATAACTTTTCCTACTTTTGGAAAAAGAGATCATAGTAATAAACAAATATTAGAAATTTGTTAAGTTAGTTTGTCAAGAATGCTTCAAAGAATATATCTAATTTAAAAATTTGTAAGCTTTATTCATGTCCTACAAATGCTTTGACATTTGATAGGTGAGTGTTCACCAGTACTGTGTATCATGCTCAAAGCAACTTTGCGCAACCTGCCTACCTATGTGCTCCTCTAGGAACTGCCTTATCAAAAGGCAGTGTTTCCATTATTTCAAAGTTGTCAAGTGATGACTTTAGGGTGCTATTTATCTCATACCTCTGGGACCTCTGTTCATAAAAATGTGTATTAATAGTGTAGAAATTCCAAGTAATAAAGGAATCCAACTGCTATTTAAAAACTTAGCAAAACTTGATCATTTTTTTTTTTTTTTTTTTGTCTTTTTGAGACAGGGTCTCGCTATGCAGTTCAAGCTGGCCTTGAGCTCACTTTTGTAGCCCAGGCTGGTCTCGAACTCGCACCAATCCTCCTGCCTCAGCCTCCCAAGTGCTGGGATTACAGGTGTGAGCCACCACACCCGGCTAAAACTTGATCATTTTCTAAGGTCTCAGTATCCTCCTTTAAGAAGCATACATGGTTGCAGCTTGCCAAACTGCCCAAATACCACAAATTGCCCCAGTCCAACCAGTCTACTTGTCTGCACTTATTACTAACTGCCTTTATAGCATGTTTTTAAGTTGTTTTTGGTTTTGATTGGTACAGGGTCTTACCATATGGTTTGGACTCTTTGTGATCCTCCTTTCTCAGCCTCCCCAGAGCTAGGATTGCAGGCATGTGCCACCACTCTTGGTTTCAGGATGGGGTTCCTGGGTCAGCATGACACATGGTACTGAGGATCGAACTTTGGACCTTGCTACACAGGTATGTGCTTAGATAGTGAAGTTTTCTCCTCACCCCAGAATTTGGAATTTGAAATAATTCTGAACCTTTGGGAATTGCTTCTTACCTAGGTTATATTCTCTATGCACTAATGCTCGCTGCCCCAAAAAAAACATACAAGGACATATGACTGCCAGCAAAACAACAAAAATGACAGCTCTTCCTCATCGTGAACACCTCTGGCATTTTGGTTCTACCACAGAACTTGGAAATGATGCTGCTACCTTGTTTATTTTCTGCTCATTCTCTTTAGTTAATAGGGAAAAATTAAAGCCACAGAGCTCACAACAATTTAATTTTTTTTACTTGGGAATTATTTTATTTTAAACAGTAAAAACAAATACAAATAGCAAACAATAAAGACAAAAATAATAACATGGTGTAAGTTTTCAAAATAAGAATAGCAAATTAATAGTGATTGTTAAATTATATATCTTATCATCAAATCTGTTGCCCAGATTTACAAAAATAGGTATGCAAGAATGCAAAAATGCTGGAAAATTAATGCTTTTAATAGTCAATCTTTTTTGTCCTTTGTCCTTTCTATTATTTATTTATTTACAGAACCAGGGATCAAACTCAGGACCTTGCACTTGGCTAGCTGGCACTTCTGCCCCTGAGCTATATCCCGAGCCCTATTTTTAAATTTATTTTAAAGAGAATATGATCATAGTTGGTAAGACATTAGAAATCTCATACATTTATAGTTACATGGATGCAACTAGAGGCTATCTTCATAAGTGAAATAAATCAGATCCACATGTGTAAATATCATATTGTCTCCCTAGTGTAAGAACCAGAAAGAATTAATAAAATTTGAAAAGCATAATAGATATAGCAAAGTGGAAAGAAACTAAACCTAAGGAATAAACAGTGAAGGTGAGGGAAAAAAGGAAAACTAGGAGGGAGGTAAACCACGCAAGTCCACGTACAGGACGGCTGGGATGATCATACTAGTAATGCCGTCTTTTTCTAGAAAATAGCAGTTAATGGTTACAATGTTCTTTTTGACTAACTCTATGCACTAACATCTGTAATCTGAGCAAGTACATCAAAGACAGTAAAGTGCAGCATAAAAGCCACAGTTGAATACCTTTCATCTTGTTCTTGTATGTAGGTACCAACTGTTTCAAGCTTTCTGAAACCACACTTCAGAGTTGGTAGAAGTCTAGATTCTGATAATATAAACATGATGAAAAGATATTACTTAATATTTATATTGATGATTAGCATGCAAAACACTGCAAAACTAAAAACCAGAATAAATCACTTTTCCCATAAAAACAAAAATTACCAAGGACGCCAAAGGCACTGAACTAAGAATTGGAATTAACTGTGACCAATTCCTGAGGAATTTTAGCTTGAGCTTCTAAGAACTTGATCTGGCTCACAGAAGAGCAATCGAGAACAAAGGGATGGAGGAGAGGAATTCTCCTGCTAGGCCCAGCATTGCCACGTCATCCTAAGGTAATAACTCAGAGCACTGCTTTGCAAGTTCTTAGGAACATGGCTTTTCCTACTTATTACTGCAGCTGTGTGGTGGTGGTGTGTGTGAATGTGTGTGTGTGTGTGTGTGTGTGTGTATGTGTGTGTGTGTGTGTGTGTGTGTGTGTGTGTATGTTTTATCTTCTTATTCCAGTGGTTATCTGCCTAGAACAGTGATTTTCTACATCTGGTATAGGACCAAAGTAAAAGAAATTGTACTTTATTTTGACTTATATAAATAGGGACACGGAGAATTGCATAATTTTGAAAATACATTTTCAAAGAGTACTACTGTATGCACTGTGATACACACTGATATTTGCTACTCTTTTCAAGCCTTGTACACAAACTACTGTAATAATACTACTTTAAGATAATGCATTTTCAACAATAAAAATGACATTGATATTGTTGCTCAAGGGCAAAAATGGGTACTTGGGGCCAAGAGAACTTAGTATAATAGCTTGTGACCCTCCAAAATGCCACAGTACCTGAATAGGTATATGGCATGTCTCTGGCATTAAATTTTCATTTGAGTGGAATATTAATGGAGAAAATGCTTGAAATGTCATCAGTGTTGAGAAATACTGCAAAAGTGCAAAATTTTATCTTCAAAACAGTTGTACTTAACAATAAAAAAGGAAAAAAAACGCAATTGAGTTAAACTCCATGTTATTACAAACAAAGAAAAAAGGAGGAAAATATAGGACTTATGAGCATATTGAATATTTTTCATGCCTCCAGTTCTCAAACTGTAGATTCACTTTTTGTGTATGAGACTTCTGGTGCAGTTACTTTCCTGAGAGTGCTCTTGTCTTCTTCCCACTGCAAATTATATGAATTCTCTTTCTTTTGCATGAAAAAAGATCAGGATTCCAGTTCTAGATTTCCTGAGAGAATGGAAGAAAAGAGATTATTATAACTAAGCATGAGGTTAAAATTTAACTTTTGCTAATCTTAAAATCGCTGATCATTAATCTTTCCTGCTGACAGAACTGAGAGGTATAGGTGTCTACAAAACTGGTGACACCATCTTCTCCATGTGTCTATGAAGCTCCTCCAGAGAAGATCGGCATAGGTGTCAGCAAGCTAGGGGAATACTAGCCCTAAATGTGGGAAGTCCTTTCCAAAAGGCCAAGATCAAATGGAACAAAAATGACAAGGAAGCCCACTGAGGCCAAGAGGCCCAGGCTCGCTTCTTGAGCATTGTTTCACAGTGGCGGCCTGTGCCCACAAGTATCAGATCCCAGAGTCCTCACACCAGCATCCTGCCAGGGGTCTTTAAACCTCCAGCCTCAGCCCGGGAATGTGGCATTTTCCCTCTTATTCTGAGGCGTCCAGCTTCTTGGATCCAACACCTACTGAAGCTCCAGCTCTCTGTAGACAATCCAGCCTCTGATTGTGTCAGCCAATATAACAAATCTCTTTTTACGGCTACGTAAGAATTTTATTGACTGCATTACTCTGATCACCCTAACCCAGGAAGTACGCATTATCATAAAACCATAATATCTAGACTGAGTGTGGTGGTGCGCACCTGTAATCCTGGCACTGGGGAGACTGAAAACAGGAGGATCACTATGAGCCTTAGTTATGTGGTGAGACTCCGTACCAGATACATGAAAAAAAAAAAAAAAACTATAGAAAAACTATAATATCTACCAAGATATAATTTAGAGAAATAGAGGTAGCAGAAGCAGCAGGTTTAAGGCAAGTATTAGGGGAAAACAAGAAACTTAGTGTTCACACTATAGCAAATTAAAATAACTTAAGGAATCTGTTACATTTTAAAACTTTTTTCCTGTTATTCTGCTTCTATTGTTCAATTTTCTTTCTGTCTCTGAATTCCCATTGTTGAGACATCCCATTAGGAAACGTCATAGTATAGAAAAACAATGAATGTTATTCCAACCTTCATATGAGAACAGAAGTACTTTAGACAAGTTTCCTTTTATGCCACGTCCCATATGCAAGACTATGTGGAAAAACGTGCACATTGATAGCATAAATTTAGATCTACCCACTATTCAAGCAAGAAATGATTCCACAGCTGGCAGCAGTATCTGCAGATAGCCACATGTTACAGTGCCAATAGCTTCTTACTCTCTGCTCCAAGAAACAGCAGAAAATAGGATCTGAACAATGCAGGGAATGGTGACGCACACACTAGCACCTGCCCCTTCATGTATTGCTCAAGCCACTCAAATTTTAGTCGTGAATACAAGTATCTGTTAGCATTTCCACCAATATAATCTCTGTTCAATGGATTAGGAGGGTCACACTTGGTTCCGGATTTGGAAGTCAGGAAGTGCCAAGCCAGGCATTGTCGCTGCTCTGTTCTGAGCGTGGCCGTATTGCTAAGGTGCAGGCATAACCAAAGGGTGAGATTGCACCGCTGTAGGTGCTGCAAGAGTGGGAGGCAAAGCACGAGGCTGTGCCTGTCAGGAAGATGCGTGCTCTGGCATTGCGTGGTGAAGGCGGAAAACTTCGCTGTGTTTTCTGAGGGGCTGGACAGAAAAGTCGGAGTGAAAGCCTGCGATGCAGAGGCCGTTCCCTCCCAAGTATATTTTTTGGACTCTTGCTTCCACTTGTAATACTCCATGCTCTTCGGCGGACAGTTTGAAATGCTGAAATTAGTTACTCATCTCTATGGCTCCATTCCATTGTCACACTAAAGAGTGACATCAGGAGCTAGATCTAGATCTAAAATAATAAAAATTACTTTGTGATATTGCCATTGATAGTTTTGCTTTGTAAGTAAGACTTGTTGATAATGACACAAAATGATTTTTCTGGAAGTTCTATGCAAGGATTTTATTGGAAGGTCCTCAACATGCTATTTTTTCTGGAAATTTTATTCAGAATGCAGATTTGGGGTCTTGCCTAAGAAGCAAACACAGACAGGCAAAGTATCACTCACATTCAGTGAAGAATGTCCGAAGTGCCATTTGCACAGTGCAATTATTATCATGGGACGGCTCAAGATTTTCTTTAAAGCATCAGTCTGTTGTCTCCTATGTATTTCCTTTTGTACAACTTGTTATTTGAAATGTGTAACTCATTTTATCAAATTTAGGGCAAGGAACAAGCTTTAAATCCTCATAGTTGAATTTTCTTAAGGCTGGAAACCTTTTGTAACATAAGGTTACCTGTAATGAAAAATCTCTACAATGTCTCATCATACTGTCTTTCAGTGTCCTCTGAAGAAATTACACACACACACACACTATGTATATATATATATATATATATATATATATATATATATATATATATATATGACTTTTCTTATTTCTTGAGTGAGTTAACTTTTCTAGCTGACAGAGTCTTCCTTTGCCATTTATAACTGACAAAGAAATATTTTAGACACCACAGTATGCTCGTTATGGCTGCATTGACATTTTTCAGATGCTTCTGCAAACAGAGCCTCACTTTTGAAACAGCCTGGTTAGCAAGGTTAGCCAATAATGACGGGCACCATGGGATGTTCCTATTGTTGCAGGAACCTACACCCCAGGGAGCCTCTCCTCTCAGCTTATCAATTCATTAGATTGGAACAAATACTACTGACTGATTGAAGCAGATGGCAACAGACTCTAAATTATGGAAGTTTAAAGAGTCTGTTGTCTTCTTTAAAAAAAAAATCAGGTCACTTTGGGCTGAGAAACGACAAGGCATAGACACATTCACTGGTTTATGTCCCTAAAAGAATCTCATTTTCTGTCTAATTGAGGGTCTTTCTTTCTGTAATATATAATATTGCATCCTATTATTATATTTTGGCAGGTCTGGACAATACTGCAGTAAACGACGCTGACTGACAGAACATTAAGTGAATTTCAATAAATTATGAGAGACTTGTGCCAGCGAGGCACTAGTGTTCTTAACACCTCAATAAAAAGCAAGAATGGAGAGCTTAAAAATAGATCTCTAAAGTCTAGTCCTATTTTTCCTATTCAGTATGAGTTATTATATGCAAATGGGAAAATTGAATAAACATTTCTCCAATCTTCATTGTTATTGGGTCTATCTTTTAACGAAAATCTTTGGAGACATTTATTCATCATTTTAATATATGCTTTTAAGATTAGTTAATATTAAAAACTAAATTTATATGTTATTTATATTTGGTAATAATTTGATACCGTACACATAAATATTGGGTTTCTGGCCAATAAATGACTATAAGTTCCTACAGGATATACTGAGGGCTCATCTCATCATCACATGACTTTTTCATGACATTTAAAGGATTTAAAAAAAACACACACACAGTTTTCAGGATCATATATCATCTAATCCAGAAAGGTTGCAAGTGGGAGAGAGTGTTAATCAAATGTGACTTCTGGATGACAGTGGGAATCAGTATGGCCTAAGCAAAAGCCAGCATGGAAAGTTTCGGTGTACCATCAATGACTGAAGTGATGCTGAAAACAATGATTAACTGTTCGTTGCTGATGCTATCGAAGTTTCTAAAGAGAGTTTTATGCTGCTTCCCACCGCTTGTCAGGTTTTCTCCATGATTAATTTGTTTGATTAAGAAAACTCTAGATAAGTGAAGCACGTTTCTGTGCATACCTGGATGGGTCATGAAGTGAGACCTTGAGGACTCTGCTTTGTCCCTGCCCCGCAGTGAATGTACCCTCAGGCCTGTGCTGGGCGCCAGGGACTCAGGTGTCAAATCCTGGTTCAATTCAGACTGCTAGCGGTGGGGCTAGCTCGCCTGCGGAGCTTGGGTGTGTTTTGGGGGTTGTGTGTAAGCAAAGTTTCTTCCCTGAACCCCTGTGTCTTGTGGCCCCGCCCACTTCCAGTGTTCTTTTCCTGTCTCTGCGCTTCTTAGTGGAGACACAGCGAGCAGAGTTTCTCCATGATGTTCTTGTTTTGGAATTAGTTAACCATGGACTGAAACCTCTGAGTCTGTAAGCTGCGTTATTCAAAGCTTCCCTTCTAAGTGCTCAGTGCTAAATTTTTGCAATAGATTTATCAATCCATGGACATTTTGTATACTTTGTTCTTATTTTATTCTTTTTTTTTTAATTTTAGGGAAGGATTTACTGGGCGTTCAGCGTCTCCCTTCTAGATTGGGGTCATGGTGATTCACCTGTTTACAGCCTCCCAAGAGCTGAGGTTACAGGCGGGTGCCACCACATCTAGTCTCAACTATTGTTTTAGTGCAACCCGGAGGGCCGGGTCGGAGCAGCAGGCCTGGGGATCAAACCCCTGACCCTTGTACCTGCTTGCAGGCATTTTAATCCACTAGGCTACTTGGCTGGCCCTCCATGTTAATCATTTTAATTAAAATCTTTTACCTTTTTTTTTTTAATAAATTGATATAAATTAAAGCCCTTCCCCACCTCTCCTCCTTCCCACAATTCATTTTTTTTTTTTTTGTGTGTGTGCACATTGCTTTTTGAGTATCATTCTGGAGTGACAACGAATAGAAAAAATATTAATTGAAATCATGAGAAAAGATAGAAAGTGTGCTTTAATAAAGAGTATTCTAAAGACATAGTTTTTTTTTTTAATCCACTTATTTATTGTTTATTCATACAGGGTCTTGCTATATAGCTCTGGCTCATAGTGTTGCTTCTGTCTCAGCCCCACCCCCATGGCTGTGACTATAGGCATGTGTCACCATGCCTGGTTTCAGGGCTGACACAGTGGACCCAGCAAGGAAGACAGTACCATAAATGAAACTCAGGTCCTTGTGCTTGCCAAGGTGGTGCTTAGACCACCGAGCTATCTTGCCAGCCCCAAAGGAGACAGGTTCTGGTGTGTCTGTGTAGCACTGTTCTAGATAAAGTACAGTACAACCAGCTTCTCTATGTAGAAGCTTCCAGACAATTCTGCCAGCTGCCATCCGTTCACGTCTCCCATGCAGGGACAGCATCATTGCTTGTGGTGAATGGAAGAAACAAGCTTCTTGGGAAGAACAGATGTACATACGCAATACAGATCCTTAAGTTTAAACTCTGTTCAGTTCATTTCACTGGTGATCCATCCGTTTCTCCAAGAGTTCTTTGAACGATGGCGTTGGCTGCTGTCATTAGCCTAAATGATGAGTTCTTCAGGATATGAAGTTTTCAGGGCATAATTCTTTTATTTTTATTACTTTGAAGTTTTGGAAAAAGAAAAGAAATGAACGATCGTATATTTAATTTCCTTCAAACATAAGTCTCTCATGATGTTTTCGAAGTTCAAATATGACAATAGTTTTAAAGCTAATTACTAAGTCTTTTAATGCTGCATCTGAGTATAGCTCTACTCCTACTGAGAACTTTGCATCTTTCATTTTCTTTGTTCTACACAAGCTACACACACACACACACACACACACACACACACACACACACACACACGTCTTTGAACCTTTTAATGTACTGTTTTTCTCTTATGAGAGCAATTTTTTTTTTTTTTTTCTGTGTGGAGATTGCTCTCATTTTCTGCTACCTGTGTGTTATTATGACACTTTGGTGGGTGGATGCAGGAATAATCGCAAAATTGCAAAGCTGATTGTTTTCTTTTTTCTTTTCCTTTCTTTTCTTTTCTTTTTCTTTTTCTTTTCTTTTCTTTTTTCTTTTATTGACACTTTCTTGCTGTGAAATTCAGACTGGCCTTAAACGTACTTTGTAGCCCATGCCTGCCCTGAACTTGTGGTGGCTCTCCTCTTCCAGCCTGCTGAGTGCCGAAGTTGTGGTTGCATGCCACCATGCCAGGATTATCATGCTTTTATTTATTTATTTATTTATTTATTTATTTATTTATTTCGTGGGACCAGAGTTCGAACTCATGACCTTGCACTTGCCAGTCAGGCACTTGTGTCATGGAGCTGTCTACCTGGCCCTCAACAGTGCTTTTTAATTGAACTTTTTGTTGACCTAATTACAGGTTGGCATAGACCTGAAATAGAAACTATGCAGAGCGCCCTATGCCATTTACTCATTTTTCCCATACAATAGTATTTTGTAAACTGTAGGACAATAGCATAACCCAATTATTGATATTAGTTAATTTACCTATCTCATTAATATGTCTCTAGTTTTACTTATGCTCTCTGGTGTATGTGCATAATTAGTTGTTCTCAATTGTGTTGCATGTGTAGGCTCCTGCAGTCCAGTGTGTACGTTCCTCCAGTCAAGACACTGAGTATTTCCGGGACAACTGATTTCTTTTTTGTTGTTGTTTTATAACATAGGCATTTATCTTTCTCTTCTTTGCCAGCAACTACAAATACATCAATTTTTGCACTATTGTTATTTAAAAATATTCTATAGAAGGCTGGAAAGATAGCTCAGTGGACTAAGGGGTGTGGATCGGGGTTCGATCCCTAGCACCATATGCTGTGTCAGCCCTGCTGCCAAACTCACTAAGATGGAGCTAGAGTTTGGGCATGGTGGCACATGCCTTATTCCTAGTGTCAGGAAGGGTGAAAACAGGAGGATCGCTATGAGTCCGAGCTGCACAGAGAGACCCTGCACACACACACACACACACACACACACACACACACACACACACACACACACA
>PVJA010037394.1:0-20407 GCA_004027025.1 Myocastor coypus | reverse complement strand
GCCAAACGGGCTATTTGATGGGTTCGGCGCTGGAGTTTGGGCTGGAGGGGTTAAAAAAAAGGGGGGGGGGAAGGGAAGGCAGGCCAAGGATCCTGACCCAGCTGGCGCGCGGGCTCAGCTCCCAGCGTGTGATTTGGGTCTGGGCTGGAACAGGAAGTTAGTCGCGGGAACGCAGAGGCGGGGCAGAGGGGCGCAGGGAGCTTACCCGTGGCGGGTGCGCAGGCTCAGCTCCCAGGGGTGCGATTTGGGTCTGGGCTGGAACAGGAAGTGAGTCATTATATTTTAGAGCTAGAAAAGACCTTGGAAATCATCTTGTCTAAATGCCTCATATGTATTATAGGGTTGAGATTTTTATAAACCTTTCCATCCTTGTAATTCTAATATTCATTATAATTTTAACACTGTTCATATGAAAGTATGAGGTTATTCAAATAATGATTGATAATAAAACTTATCTTTCCATATTAAATTATATTTTAAAGTTAAATACCTTCTGTTTAGAGAAGGGAAGTGACAATATTATTAAAGAAGTCTCTGACTAGGGAGATAGCTCAGTAGAATAAGCTCGTGCCTCGTAACGCAGGGTCCTGAGTTCAATCCCCAGTACCACAAAGAAAAAGGCTCTGCCTACTCTTTAATAGTAGAAGTCACTAAAAAAATGCAACTAGTAATCCTTGCTAGGAAGATACACAACCAATGATTTTACTAGTCAAGGGCACTAAAAGCAGCATTATCTCCTCCAAGGCCTCTGAGATAGAAAAGTCAGAGTAAGTCTCCCTTTTTATTTCTGGGTAATATTCTTCAAAGGCTGGAGAAAGTATCTATAAAAATTAAACCAATTTTTCTCTAAAATAGTCTTTTCTTATTAAGAAAGTTTTTAAACTGGGGAACATGACATATGCCTATAGCTCCAGGTATTCTTGATATTGAAGACCACTTGAGCTCATGAGTTCAAGACCAGGCTTAGCAACATAGAATTACCCTGCCTCAAAAGAAAAATATTTAATTTTGTTTGGTTTTTATTAACAAATTGAAAATATGATTCTTGTGTTCATTATTTCTTCTGGGTTTTGTTGTACACTGAAGTAAAGACCAAAGGCCATGTCTCTGTGTTAAAAGCAAAACCATTTTCATCATCTGTGATGACTATATAGAATTGAATTACAATGGTCCCCCAATGGGAAAGTCTTCTAAGGTAGCCAACTAATTTTGCAGTGGAGTTGTGTATGGTTTATGTGTAGTTGTCCCCCCAAAGCCTCATGGAGTCATGGGTGAGGACTTCTAGATTTTGAGACTTGAATGATGATCCACTGGGATTATGTGTTTTACTACTTTTGGGATTATGGTCTGAGTAGTGCTGAGACTATGGGTGTGGCCTGAGGATGATAGGCTAAGGCAAAGAGCCTGGTATAATTTAAAGAGAGACAGACTAGAGCTGTTGCTGTTGCTTTGCTGCCCTGACTGATTGGTGGCCTCTGCCACCATTTTGTTGCTGTTCCGCCACCATGAACTGGATGCTGTCTGCCCTGTTCCACTCTGCCTTGGGCCAGCCAAATATGGACTGAAACCTCTACAAACTGTGAGCTAAATAAGCCTTTTCTTCCTTCATTTTGGCTGTCAGGTATTTGTCCCAGCAATGAGTAAAGAGAAACTAAGACAAGTTGTTTGAGATTTTTTTTTTCTCCCACAAGTTCCAGTTAAGTATCTTTTATTCATGGGACTAAAACTGTTAAGATCAACATAAACTACATTTCTTTTAAGCTTCCACAATTTAAGAGTCCACTAGATTTTTCTGTAAGTGATTCAGCAGTAAATAGGGGAAGATAAGTGTGGATAGATCTTTTCTTTCTTCTTCTGAAGACCTTTATTGTTATGATTGACATACTATACCATATGGTGCTGCCCACTGACATGTACCACTCTGCCTTAGAGCCAACCAAATATGGACTGAAACCTCCACAAACTGGGAGTTAAAGAAACTTCTCCTTTCTTCATTTTGAGTGTCAGGTATTTTGTCCAGGCAACAAGAGAAAGGTAACCAAGACAATTTCTAACTTTGTTCTACTGTGGAGCACTATTTCAATAATTTTAAATATATTGAGTTTTATTTATAGTCTACCATAGAATATATCTTGAGCAGTATTCTGTGAATATGGATTCTGCTGTTGTTGGATAATTTGTTCTATAGATATTTGTTAGATCTAGTTGATTTATATGCTCCTTAGGCAAGGAAGAGTCTGATCTACATAGTGAGACCCTGTACCAAATACATTTTAAAACAAGAAAAAGAAAATTGTAAAGCTCTCTAGTTTTCTCATGGCTCTTATGTGCATATTTTTCATTCTTTTGTATTCCATCCATTTTAATATAAAGTATATCTTCTGCTGAGTTAAATTCTTTCTTTGTTTCCATTTATGTGTTTGTTTCAGGCTCTCACTATGCAGCTCAGACTCATAGTGATCCTCCTGTTTCAGCCTATCCAGCAAGGGATTATAGGCATGCACCACCATGCCCAGTCTTGGTGTCCAACTCAGCATGTCTGGAAGTGGGGCCTGTGCTGTATGTGATGCCAGGGATCAAACCCCATTCCCTGTGCTTGCCTAAGCAGATGCTAATCCACTGAGTCAGCTGAATTCTTTTCTATATCTAATCTGACAGTCCCTGCTTTTTAAGTTGACTGCTTAATATATGTGTCATTTACATCATTATTGATGCAATCTTAGTATGAGACATTTTCTTTTGGCTTTCTGTGTCTCATGTCTTCTTCTTGTTCTTTTCTAAAAATTGTTTTAATAGAAAAAACAGTAATGTTGCACATTTCACATACTATTAAAGAGAAACCCAATTTTAAAGCAGTCTAGTAAGCATGTAATAAAAATAAATCTTTTAAAGTGTAACAATGACTATAATGTTAGCCCTTCCAAATCATTACAGATGAATTTCTTCTGCACTAAGTAAATATTTAATAGCTTAATATTTTAATTTTAAACTTTTTGGTAGTCTTACTTTCTTAGTGGTTACTTTAGGGGTTACTGTATGCACTTTAAGCTTAATACCATCTACCTAAAATTTATACTAACAAATTGAATGAGATATGAACATTACTTCTATAGCTTTATTCATTCTTCACTTTTTTTCTAAGTATTGATATGTGTTATAATTCAGGAAATCGATGTAGTTTTTGCTTTATGTAACAAGTATTCTAAAGCTATGAAGACAGTCATGTATCTTAGTAGGTTTTGGTATACAAACCTTATTATTTACTATTTCTGGTTCTCCTCCTTCATGTGTTCCGCTGTTCTTATAGATCATTCATCAGTTCTGTGAATTCATCTGACATGTTTACTTTCTATAGCTTGGCTTTATCCACCCACTTTGTACATTTTTTTGTTAATTTTGTTATTACATTGTTATATGTCATATGCCTATTGATACAACTACACATTGTTTTATGCAATTGCTTTTTTTTGTAATCGCTTTTTTTATTTAATATTTTTATTGTATAAATTTAACAATGGTTATATTACATATTTTCATCAGTTTAGATTAGCACATATAGGTATATGAGATTGATCAAACAATTAAACATTCACACATTCAATCAACATTACTTTTTTTTTTCTTTTCCCCTTTCTTATTTTAAAAGTTGACACATTGCATATTGTCCTCACAATAGTTCTACAGAGCACAGTGTGTGGGCATGACCCACCTCCCTATTGATGTTGCTAAGAAGAAAAAAAAGAAAAGGAAAGAAAAAAAAAAGAAAGGAAATGAAAATTCTTCTCTTTGGACTAAGAAGAAGCAATGCAATTGCTTTTAAAAATTAAGAGAAAAGGGGAAATTTGTATGCATATTGCTTTTTATAGTTATATTTTACCAGTATTATTGATTTTATCATGTAGATTTTAATTACTATCACTGGTTTTCTTCCTTCAATTTTCACTTTGTTTTATTTTAAAGAGTAAAAACAAAAATAAATACAGAAACAGTAATATGCAGCAATAGAAGTCTGGACATGGTTGCGCACACCTGCAATCCCAGTTTTTGGGAGGCCGTAGACAGGAGGATCACTATAAGCCTGATCTAGTAGTGAGACCCTGAACACCTTGTCCCTGTAGACCCTTCCCTAAAATACAACAACAACAACAACAAAATACATCAACACATATGATACAGATTTCCCAAATAAGAACATCAAATTAGCAATGGTTCTTATATTACATATTTTTATCATCAAAACTGCTGACGATATTAACAGATATAAGTATGCAACATTGGACAAATAATTAAACATTTATGCTTGCTTTCAATAAACCTTAACTTTTTTCTTGTCCTTTTTACTTTTTAACACTTATTTTAAAGAGTATAATAATAATTGATAAGACATTAGAAATAGTACACATTTAAAAGAACAGGATGAGAGGTATTTGATTATGGCCTTTGTATTACACATTGCTAACTTTAATGTAGTTGCTCAAATTGCAGATATGAGCATATGGAGTTAGTCAAAGTGAAAATTTTAAGCATTAACTACTATTTTCAAAAAACTAATGGAAATTAGTAGTACAGTCATCCCAGCTATCCTGTATCTATACAAGCATGATCTTCCTCCTTTCGTTTTTCCTATCTTTTCTCCTTTTCCTCATCTTCACTGTTTATTCCTTATGTTCAGGGTTTTTTTTTTTCTGTTGTACTATACCTATTATACCTTTCAAATTTTATTTATTCTTTCCAGTTGCTACACAGGGGAGACAATATGATATTGGTTTTGTACCTAAAAAACTTCTGGTAGTATTTCTTATAAAGTGGATCTGTGTTATAAGTTGGATCTAGTGTATTACCCCAAAGACCCATGCAAGAAAGGCCTGGTTCTCAGCATAGTACTAGCATAAAGTGGTGGAACTCTTAAGGAATGGGACCCAGTGAGAGGTCTTAGCTCACTTTGAAGATATATATCTTCATCCCAGGTGATTATACATACATCCAAATCTTTGACTTCTGAGGAATGACCTCAAAAGTCCTGGAACATGTAGATATCAGTAAAATAACCCAATCTAATTACCGAAAACATCAACAAGCAAACAATCACAAGTTTGGAGATGGGATTCACTATACTGAGTTACACTAAACATCCAGTTTTCAATTTTCAATTATGAGATATGCAAAGCAAGTGTGACAATATGACCCATCTGTGAGGCTGGGAAAAACGGGCCAAAACACTGAGATATCTGACATTTCATAGGATACAGATATCAAATTCTCTGGAATGTATACATACTTTAAAAAAAAAAAGTTAATGTTTACACTAAAGAAATTAGAAGTTGTTCCTAAGATATCTACTTTGTTGAAAGCCAAGTTCTTTGTAATAGAATCTGTTTGTTTGAATTTCCAAATCCAAGTAGTTCTAGCAACAGTTTTCTGTTCATGAGATTATCTCTAATATTTCTTTATTCTTTCTTCCCTATAGAGATGTTTACTGAATATAATGTCTTGGTCTCTTGGGCCAGGGATTGAAACCAGGGCCTTGTGCATGCAAAGCAAGCATTTACCAGCAAGCTACATCCTCTAAAGCATCTCTGTAATTCTGGTGTGTGCAAGAAACTGAAATGTTAATCCAAGGCTTGAAGAATATTAATATGTCTTTTTGAAAATCTAATTTATAACTAAAAGAATTTAGTTGCTGAAGTCAGATGGTGCCTGGTTTTCATGTACAAATTGTTCTGGAGCACATGTGATACATTTGAACACTTCCTTTAGATAGCTACAAAATCGTATAAGCTGCCTTGGCCCTAATTAAGTACTTAGTCATTTGTGTCTCCGTCCATCTAAAGCATATTGACAGAACTCCTTAGTTAGCAAGTGGAAAACCAAGAAACAGAAAATCTTTCTCAGTTCTTTTTCAGGAAGGACAAAAAGTTAGAAAACTACCTAACAACAAAAACAGCAACAAAAAGACTAGAGCTTTAGTGACCTCTTGTGGGATATTTTATGAATAGCCCATAAAACAGTTTCAGGGTGAAATCTGAGACGTTTTCTTCCTAAAACCAGAAATGAATTAATGGATCACTGAGACACTGTGGACTTGTTACAACCTGGAACTGTACATATGTATATATTTGGCAACCATGTATTAATATGAAAGCTTTCATATAAGTAAATATAAATAAGGTATAATTTAAAGTAAATGTTAAACATCCTAAATTCTTTCACTCTGTCCATAGCATAACAAGAAACCTTCCACCATCCATCAAGAATTTCATGCTTCCCTGCAAGTGATTCAATCACAAGCAACCTTGGGAAGAGATTGTGAATCAATTACAAACTACTGCATCTGTACAAGGAAAGTATAAGCACTGAGTAAGTCAATTAATAGATAAAACAATCTGTATGCTTAATAGTTAATGTTTATAGTGTTAGACCTAAAAAAGTACAGCTATGGAATAAATTTAAACATTTTCTGTTTAGACTTGAGTTACTGTCAGTTTATGACATGATTTAACTTACTCGACTTTGTAATGGAGAAAAAGAGAAGCAATACAGCCATTCTGTATAGCATTAAATAATGAGATATCCATAACTTTCTTGAACAATAGATTTTCTATATTATTTTCCCAATTTTAGATAATATAAGTGTTCTGAGAGTGTTTAAGGTAGGCTAGGATAAAAATGAGCTTCAGTAGGTAAGACATTAATAATTTTTACTTCTATTCTTTCCAACTTATTATGGGTTTATCAAAACAATAAGCCCATCATAAATTGAGAAGCATGTGTATCTTTATACTTGATGGGATGAAGAACAGATTTACTAATCAACAAAGTATCCATCGACATTAAGTACAAGAGCAGGATTCTAGACCAGCGGATCAGAGTTCCAGGCAGTAGAGTATGGCACATTTTATCACTTGTGAATAGCAATACTTAATACATAGGCACAGTCTAAAGGAGAGGTCAAATTTGGTTTTGCTGCCAGTTAATAATGAATCTTTATTGTGCCTGAAAAAATCACCAAATTATAAAAATAACACTGTTTAAATGAATGAAATATTTTATATAAAACATTTTAATTGAATTTCTACGATAAGGAATTTATACCAATTGATCTGCTTTGAGAAAACATAGTTTTAATGAAAAACATATCTCCATGGTTCCGTGAAGTCTCTCAAAATAAGAAAATATATAACACTGTAAAAAGTATATAGGAGCTTGCTAAGATTAGTAACAACAACAACAACAACAACAATAATAATAATAATAAACAATGTTTAAGAAAAATAGCTCTCAGACTAGTTCTATAACAAACAAATGAGACCTACACATTGAATTCCTTTTACTGGCTTTTGCTCCTCTTCCTTATGTCCATGATAAATTATCTCACTTAGGGAGATCATTGCCAGAGCAATAGATTTCCCTGATTTGCTGAAATTGGAGCTGCACAATATTGATTAGGTTGCCCGATCCAACACTAACTATGGGAAGTCAACACTTCTTCTACATCCAGGGTGCAGCATCTTGGTGCTTGATGAGTCTAAATATCTCAATAATGACAATTGATGGAGTAGATAAAGTCATTGTCCCATTCTTGGAAACATTTTATTAATTTTGAAAAAAATAATACTGTATTTGCTGTTTGGTGAGTAATCAGTATGAATTGATTTGAATAAGAAGTAGTCAGATCTAGGGTTGCAGTGGCTTAGGGTACTCCCTTGGACTCACACTCCTGGCCTTTCAGCAACATAGCCGCTTTCTTTTTTCTTTTTTTTTTAATGTATTTAGCACAGGGTCTACAAGGTCTATAGTGTCTCATCATACAGATTGGACTCCTAGTGATCCTCCTGTTTTCAGTCTCCCAAGCCATGGGATTACTGGTATACACCACCATGCTCAGTCTTAATCACCGTCTCAGGGTGCCCCAGGTTGGGACTGGCACAGCATGATAAAGATCCAACCCCAGTCCCTGAGCCTGCCTAACCAGGCTCTGTAATCTGCTGAGATATCTGGCTGGCCATTTTCCCTGTGTTTTACAACAGCACTCTTTGGGATTTCAGAAAAAGGCACATTCTTCTCTAAAAATTAGATTCCTTTGTAAGTTCTTTATTTAAAAACCTAAGATATATCCAAGGTTCATATAATTAATGTGTTTCTCTTTGGTTTTATTTTCTTGAAATCTAGCCATGAGGTCAGCTTTATGACTTACTGTATTAAGCTGATGAGTGCTAGAAGGCAGGAAAACAGAATTAAAAGCTACTGATGACATTGCAAAGCCGAGAACCATGTTATCTAATAGGCATGTATAAATATTAATGAGTTTTCCTTTGCTGATATTTAATTCTAAAGATGATTATTTAAGAGATTGTACTTTGATTACAAGCAATTAGAAACTGCCCATCAAATAATTACCTTTATCTTATAAAACCTGTATTTCAATGTTGAATGCCAACAATGTTAACAGTTTGTGGATAGATTTCACAGTTAAGAGCAGGAATAAATTGAGAATTTAATGATTGCTTATCCCTTGCTTAGAAAATGTATCTTAGTTTATATAAGTATGATGTCTTTAGTATCTTAGTACTGATGTTCACGAATAATTTTTATATTATTAGATCTATAATTAGTACTATGCTCAAAGACAATTATCTTTGCTTTCATCCTACTCTTTAGTCCTTATCCAAAGATAGTCTTATTTTTACATGCTAGCAATTCTAGAATTAGATGTATGTATGTTGAGCACACAATGTTTATTAGCATATTTTCTACAATCTCAAGTCTTATTGTAGAGGTGAACAATATTTTATTATATTGATATAGGGTAACGTGTTTTATGGTTATATGAGTTGTTTGTAAGTATTTTGTATTGACTATGAAGCTATGGTGAATATTTTCCTGTAAAATCTTTTCAGTGATTTTTACTATTACCAATAATTTATATGATACATCTCTTTTGAAATAGTTCAGAAGTCAGAACAAAAAAAGATGGCAAACCCTAAAATGATTTACTCTGGAGAGTTTTTAATGGAAGAACTATTTACAAATGTGTGGACAGAATTAAGAGCACTAGCAAGGGCGCACAGAGGCTAGCGAGAGAGATGCCATGGCGAACCCATTCAACCTGAAGTGCAAAGGGCGAGAGGCTGGGAGGGTCTGAAACTGGGGACAAGCGACATCCAGTGGTGAGCCGTGGCTCCTGGGGAATACACCCTTGCTGAAGCTATACTGAAGTTGGGAATGGTCCGGTAAATATTCCTATCTCTTTTCACCTTGCCTGTCCATCTCCTGCTATGTGAGCGATAGCTGAGATCCATGGGGCAAACTCTACCAAAACTGGGGGTGAGGAGGGCCTCTCAGAAAGGAGAGCCTGAGTGTCTGAGGGACACCATTAACAGAGATTATTCTCTGGGAGCCAGGAGAATGGATCTGCATGGGAAGTACAATAGCAGGAGAAATATAGTACAGAAAGTGTCAGTTTTATTAATTTAAATGTTTAACTGGAACAATATTAACTTATGGTTTCAAATATTCCTTGACAATCTGTAACCCTCTTCTCAGTCCATGTACTTCGTTTTCCTTTTTAAAAAATCTTGTTTTGTTTTCAATCTTGTATTTATTTATTTGGTGCAGGGTCTCACTATGCAGCTCTGACTCCTAGTGATCCTCCTGCTTCTTCCTCCCCAGCACTGAGATTACAGGCGTGTGCCACCATTCCTGGTTTCAGTGGCTGGCACTGCACTCACAGCATGCAGTACTGGGGATTCAACTCAGGTCCTTCCGTTTGCCAAGCAATGCTTAGATGGCTGAGCGATCTCCTCAGTCCAACACTTCTTTTTCTTTAACACATTGGAGTGTATTAAGGAAACAGAGAAGTCTTCATATAGAGCTTTTTAAAAAATATAAATTAGGGTCAGACATATAGCTCAGCGGATTAAACCTGAATTAGGAAGATTCAGATGTGGGGACTGGATCCCGGGTGTGCCCTGCCAGCCCCATGCCTGGAGCACGCTGAGACTGATATTGAGACTGGGCGTGGTGGTGCATAATCCCAGTGCTTGGGGGGATGGGCTGAAGACAGGAGAATCGCTGGGAGTCTGACCCGTGTACTGAGATGCTGTAGGCCCTGTACTAAATATGTTAGATAAATAATTACCATGAAGATTAAAAATTTATTCTGAATATGTAAATGCTGTGTGATTTTTCAGAGAAAAGCCTTTGTACTTTTGAACATTTTCAACTAGTCTGTGATATACAAAGTAAACAAAGGAATTCAAAATTAATACAATTTATAAGATTATTTCTATGCATTAGTAAAATGAGCAGAAAGCTTTAATTACAGCTAGATGTAACACTGAAAAGACTTAAGACAAATAAATGCTTAATATTAATTAAATTAAATTGAGTGGCTTACTTGTATTAGTCTTTTAGAATGCTGTGTCTAAACTGAAAATTGAGACATACTCGTCACATTTTTAGTACTCTGTCACTCAGCACAGGAAAATATGGATTCTTATTACCAAGCATTGCACAGGCTTGATACTAAAGCCCACAGAAACGCCTATTGTATGCTGCTATTTAGTATTTCCTTTTGTAACTATTAAAGAACAAACACCTTCTCTACACAATATTCTTTCATCTAAAAATATATATTTTAATATGTTTGTGTCAGAAGGTCTTGTGGAACAAACTACTCTAGGAAATAGTTTGGAATATTGTCAAGATTAATTTAATATGCTTAATAGTACTCTAGCAAGATTTCTTCCTGGACAAATATAGCCAAATAAATGTAACATTTTAGGTAAGACATCAAAAGATTGATATTTCTTATATTATTCAAAGACAGTAGTGGTATGATATTGAGGATTAAACTCAGGACTTGTGTTTTCTAGGCAGGCACTTATGGCAGAGTTACCTCCCCATGCCTATCCTTTTACTATAGTGTTTACAAATGTGAGTTTCGTTTATTCTACTTATGAATAAGTGTTCCAGTTGTATTCATTTACATATAAAATCTCAAGTTTCTCTTAATACCCCATTGTATAAAATTATCATAACTTTTTTATTCATTCCTCAGTTGATGGGCATCTTGAGTTGTTTCCAAGATTAAGTTATTACAAATTGTGCTATTATAGAAATAAGTATACATATGTCATTGTGTTATGGTGTTTTTAATTTCTCTGGAAAAATACCCAGAAGGGGAATAACTGACTGGAATGGAACCTCTAATCCTAGTTTGTTGAGCTATCTCCACAGCGATTTCCTCAGAGGTTGTACCAGTCTACATTCGTGCCAATAATGGGTTCTTTATTCCCACAGCCTCAGCATGTGTTATGGGTTGATTTTTTTGTGTGGTAGCAATTTCTTCTGGGATGAGATGGAATCTCAGTGTTGTTTTAATTTCCATTTTTTGAATGATTCATGATGTTGAGCATTTTTTCATATATTTACTTGCTATTTGTATTTCTTCATCTGAGAACTGTGCATTCATCTCTGATATTCATTTTTTGATTGGGTCTTTAAATTTGGGGGCCTGATATCTTTTAATTCTTTACATGTTATAGATAGAAGGGGAATGTCTGAGTGAAATGGGAAAGGAACAGTTGGCTAAAATTTTTCCCAATTCATAGGTTTTCTTTTCACCTTCTTGGTGATTTCTTTTGATGTACAAAACATTTTCAATAAGGTAAGATCCAAGTTGTTGATTCTTTGAAATATTTCCCATGAAGTTTGGTTTTTGTTTATGAATTCTCCTCCTACCCCTATGTCTTCAAAATTTCTTATATTTTCTCTTCCAATAGATTTAGTATTTCTGTTTTTAATACTTAGGTCTTTAATCCATTTTGACTTTCTTTAGTCCATGGTGATAGACATAGATTTAGTTATTTTCTTCAGTATGTGGAAAGCCAGTTTTGCCAGTACCATTTATTAAAGAGTCTATTTTTCTTCCAGAATAATACCTTATTTCATAATCCAATTCAAAACAGGTTTAAGCACACAGCAGCATATGTTGAATTCTTAGTAAACAAAATCAAAATCAAAATTCTATTCCGTATTTGAATTTTTTTGAAAAATTATGGCAGCACCTGCTGTAATTCCATGATGATAACAAAAGTTTAACAGCTATCAAAGTGAAGCTGAAAGAAACACTCATTTTCATTGTGCATAGTATATTGGATTAGGACCTTGCTGCTTGCAAAAAGCATATTAACACTGGGGGAAGCATGTGACTCATAGACAATATTTTATTTAATTAATTAACATTTATTTTCCATTTCTAGGCAAGGGTCTACAGCGTGTTCAAGGTCTCACTACTAGATTGGACTCATAATGATCCACCTGTTTTCAGCTTACCACGAGCTGCAATTACAGGCCCACACTACCACTCCCAATCTCAATTGCCACCTCAGTGTGCCTGGGATGGTGGGCCAGCACGGCAAGCCCAGGGACCAAACCCCTGGTCTCTGTGCCTTCTTGCAGGCACTTTAATCCACTGAGCAATATGGCCAGCCCTGAAAATATTTTAAAATGATTATTTTTCAGGGGGCCTAATACTCTACAGGAAGGATAAAATGTTACTTAAAATTATGATTAAAATATATTAAAATCTGGGCTGGAGAGATAACTCCATGGTACAAGTGCCTGCATGGCACGTGCAAGGTTGTGAGTTCAAAACCCCCGGTCCCACAAAAAAAAAAAAAAAGATATATTAAAATCTAAAGGACTGTTCAGACAAGTAGACTTAACAGAATGCTGGAAAATCTTACTTTTTTGTATTGTGATCTTACTGGTCTTCACAGCATAGACAGAATAGAACTCTAGCTGTGAATCTGTAAGAGGAAAATAAACCAAGACTTACAAGGAAATTCAGGGCCAGCTTGATGGTGATAACTTAGGGCTCCTCTAATTTCAGCACCTAAGAAAACACAGCAAACTTGAATCCAAACCACACTGATATTCATAGTCATCATCTCAAAACCATGTAAGGGAACTGGACCAGAAATTGATTTCACATGAGATATTATTATTATCTTATACATGAGAGTATCAGTTTAGTGTGGGAGGGGCTTCCTGGGTTGTAATGGGTCTTGCTTTGGATTCCAGAGGGAAAAATTCAGAATCCCTAGGGAGAAGAGGCTGGCAAGCCTAGTCAGCTTTTCAGACCTTGATAATTTGGCTGGGGTTCAAGGCTGGATTCTACTTGCAACAGAAAATGATGTATAAACAAAGGACAGAGGCAATAGTCTAGGTATACATTGAGAATGAGAAGACACTTGATGTTGGTGGCCAGACATGTTTACATAGAGCTTACTCAATAGCAGAATTAGGAACATATCTGTTGACACAATCCATTTTCCAGTTATTGATAAGAATAAAACTAAAAACCTGCCAAGCTTGGATTTCATTTCAGTAACAACAGTATTTTTAATATCTGTTAAGCAAGAACTGTAATTATGGATTGTTAATTTTTATCATGGAATAAACCAAAATAAATCTAAAACAATATTAGAATTTACTATCTATATTCTAGGATATTAGTCTCTTGAAAGTAATCTAATTTTACATTCACAGGAGTATACTATATCCTTAGCTGGCATATATTTAACTTAGAACAGATATTTGTTGAATTAAATAATGAATTATCCAAATATTTACTAAGCAATGAATTATCCAAATATTTACTAAGCAATAAATAGGTCTACTAAAATTGGAGAAGACTTGCTTTTCTAGTTCCATTGTAGTTTAATTTTTAAAAGTCATCATAATACTATAATTCTAGATTAATAATAGGCAGAGACAGACCAAAGGGTTCTTACACTTTATTCTACTAAAAAAAAAAAAAGGAAATTTCATGATTTACTCAATTTTATTGAATTTTATCATGAAATCCAAAAATAGATGATGTTGTTTAATTTTATGTGTTGATTCAACTATGCCACTGCCTAACCAGATATTTGATTCTACATTATACTAGGTGTTTCCAGAAGAACGTTTTTGGATGAGTTCAACATTGAAATAAGTAGGTCATTTGAAGGAGATTGTCCTCTGCTATGAGGGAGGTCAAATGCAATCATTGAAAGCCTTGAATAGAACAGAATGATGGACCATCTCACAAAGAAGAGGGAACTGCTCCTTCTTAACTATACTCAAGCAGCGACATCAAGCTTTTTTGTTTTTCCTGTCTTGGGACTCATACTGAAACACTGACTTTTCCTAAATCTTAGACTGGCCTTAGAGTTCCTCTGGCTCTTGTCAGTCTCCAGATTGCCACCTGCAGCTCTTAAGACCTACCCTCCATAATCTTGTGAGCAAGTTTCTTATTACATCTTCATATATATATGCATCCCATGTTCATATTTCTCTGGAGAAAGCTTACTGATCCAGGGAGCTACAGAGTTGGCTAATTTGCTAGTCCAACCTCGTCAAGGGCCAGACTCTTGCCACGCTCTTATTGTGCCACATTTGGCTCTTGGCTTAACAAGTTATGCCAGTTCTTCTCACAGCATTAAGAGGATGCAACAGCTGTAGACACCACTTCCTCACCCACATCCAGAGTCAGAATAAAGTGCGTTTCTTATTGTGTTGAACAAGGCTTTCTGAGAAGCAACCGCAGCCCACATCCCCCTATCTTTCATTGGCTAGGAGGATCAGGTGACACTTTCTAAGCTGATCTCTGAAAAACACAATAGAACTATCATGATTACCTAACAGCAGCTCTGTCTCTCTGAGCCAGAAAATCTGAGTCACTTCCCTTGAGCCCATTGCTACAGAGAAGATGAACAGAACCAGTCTGAACTGCAAGGAAGAAGTGAGAAATGGGCCTTTGAGCAAAGTACCTTGCTGATCCACTGCTCCTGCTTGAGCTTCCATTTCCATGCAGGTGAGAATATTGAATTTTTCCAACAGTTTTGAGCCTCAAAACTTGCTTTTCTAAGTGATCAGCTAAGAACAAATGTGGCCAATTAGTGACCATGCCCCTAGCAAGGTTGTAGCCTATGTGCCAGCTCATACCACCAGTAGTTAGAAATCTGCAGTTATAACCATGGGAAAGCAACTAAATATCTGAAAATACAACAGCTAGGAAAATATCATAATGGTCAGATTTACATAAATTAAAAGTATTTCTTTTCTATCATTTTATTTCTGTCTTATTTTTAAATTAATTTCATTGGTACATTTTAGATATATATAGTGATCACATTCCTTATAGGAAATCTGTACTGTACTTAATATATTTTGATTCATCTTTCTTTTCCTATTCTCCTCCCCTCCCTTCAACCCCTCTTCCCCTCCTTGCTTGCAAAGGCTTTGTTTTCATTTTTTTTCCTTCTCTTTGTTCCTATCCCAAATGGAAAATGGCACCACTATTGGTACCTGAAAAACATGAAAATTTTGAACATTTGAGGGTTGTGGAGAAACAAATTGAAAAATATTAAAAGGAAAAATAGTTATTTGAACTCTTATGCATAACCTGCCCTACTCTGTACTCTTTCAGACTTCAGTTTAATTTGACTTTTCTAAAGAAAACTATATGAGCCACAGCCAAAATTGTGCACTGACTGCATATGCTTATCTCCTTTCTCCTCAATAACTCACTAACTGGTCATATAGGATACACATACTCACATATACGTATGTATATTATATATAATATACTATATATTTATATATATATTTATATATATATATATATATAATTTAATCCCTCTGTTGATCAAGATCAAGATAGCGACAGAGACAGAGAGAATAAATGTGAAATTATTTGGAGACAGAAAGCAAGCTGTTAGTAGACAAAAAAAAAAAAAAATGACATCAAATTTCTTTTCTTTCTTTCTTTTCTTTTATTTTGCAGTAATGGGGACTGATCTCATGGCCTTCACCCTGAGCTACATTACCCAGCCCTTTTGAAAGATTATTATATTTTCTTTGTTTTGTGATACAGCTTTGATAAGTCAGCAAGTTGTGCAGGGTAGGCTTAAATCTTTCATTCTCCTTAGCCTTCTAGAGTGCTAGGAATACAGGCACGAAGTACATACACAAATTTCTTAAAAGGATGATTAAGCAGTTAGAGCAGCAGTTCTCAAACTGTGGGTCACGACCCCGATGGGGGCCGAACGACCAAAACACAGGGGTTGACTAAAGCCATTGGAAAATACATACTTAAACCCACGCTGTGCCATGGTGAAATGTTATTTATTGGAATGAGTAACAAATATTTCTCAACATATAATTAAATATTGTTTTTGTGATTAATCACTATGTTTAAATTATATTTGATTTGTAGTAATGAGAATACATAATGCATATCAGGCATTTACATTCCGGATCATAACTGCAGCAAAATTACAGTTTTGAAGTAGCCACCAAAATTATTTTTTGGTTTGGGGTCACCGTAACATGAGGAACTGTATTGCAGGGTCACAGCATTAGAAAGGTTGAGAACCACTGATGCAGAGGAATGCTGTCATGAGTTGAAGAATGACACCTACAAATGTCCATGTTTATTCCCAGGTGCCTGTCGATGTTACCTTTCTTGGAAAATATATTTATTGCAGATATAAATTAAATTAAAGGTGTCCAGATCATCCCAAATTTTCTGAGTGGGCTGTAAATTCAGTGGTAACAATCCTTCTAGGACTAATCCAGAGAGGACACGTAATACAGACTGAGGCACAAAGGCAAAAATTAGGGAGATCTGGCTCCAAGCAAAGGCTCATCAATGCCATCCGAGGCGGGGTAGCGTCAGGAACATATTCTTCCCTAGAGTCTTTGAATGAACCATGATCTGCTTCCATGTTGGGTTTTTTTTTTAACTTCTGAAGTCCAGATGCGCGAAAGAACACATTATTTTTGTTTTAAACTGCTATTTGTTATGATAGCCACAAGAAGCTAATGTAAATGATGCGTAAAGAAGCTGAGAAAACTGGCCTTGCAGAAAGAGATGTTCAGAGAAAAGCAACGGGGAAGAAGTAACATAAGAATTAAAAATGGACAACTATTTGAAAATTAGTGTAAATTAGAAGGACAGGAGAGGGAATTGGGGAAAAAGATAGATCTATGTATGTAGTCAGGATGATTTCTACTGGCCTGTTGAAAGGAGCAGCTAATGCTTAATTTGTTTTGCCTCCTTTTTTTCGAATTTTTACCTTTTCTCCTCTTAATTTCTTACATATATTTTTCCTTTTTCTTTCTTCCAATTTTGCATGCACATATCTGGAAACATGGATAACTAATATGAAGGCAACCCTGTGCAATACAACAAGTAATATGAAATTCATATTCTGTTTAGTGAAATTATATATAATTTGTAATTTTTCTATTTTAATACTATTCTGCACTGTCTTTTAAAAAAATTTAAAAAGAAAAGTAGTGTCAATTATAGTTTCTCCTCACTATCCCTTACCCTAAAAAGTGGATTGCTCAGCAGCTAGGTAGACACCACTCTAGCAAAAAGCTGGCCGGTTGCTCTGTATGGAAACAGCTCCACCTAGAGAAGTATTATGGTTTGTGCCTAGTTGTCCCTCCAAAGCCCTCAGGCAATCACCCGGCTGGGACTTGTAGAGTTTTGAGTTTAACTCATGATCCATTGGGATTATGGGTGATCCAAGGATGAGATTATGGGTCAAGTACTGTTGGCATTATGGCTGTGGTCTGAAGCGGATATCCTGAGGCAGAGCGCCTGAATGTAACATAGGAGAGACAGAGAAACAGACTCTCTCTGGTGCCTTTGTTGGCCTGTTGCCTCTTGTTGTTGTTGCTGTTGTGCCGCCATGAACTACTGCCCTCTGCTATGTGTGAATCTGCCTTGGAGTCAGCAAAGTATGGACTGAAACCTCCAGTAGCTGTGAGCTAAATAAACCTTTCCTTCCTTCATTTTGGGTGTTGGGTATTTGTCCCACCAAAGAGAGAAGAATAACTGAGATAAGGAGGGTAAGAAGACTAACGAGGCTGCTTCCCATCCAGCACTCTAAGGCACTGCTGACCAACTGACAGGCTCAGCCCACTGCCAATCAGTTCTACTGCCTTATTTTTATATTCAATAGAATGAAGGTAAGACAAAATGTCCTAGCAAAATAGTAAGAGAATAACAATAGCTAATACATGTTGTCATCTTTAAAGTAGTTGCTCAGAGTATAAGATAAGGGTATAATTTTTTTCCAATCAACATTAGCACTAACCTTCCTCTTCAATGAACTTTTAGCATAACTGGTTTGCATTTTTCACCCTTTTTCTTCCATCCTTTCTCTTTCCTCCCATCTTAGTTCTTTTTTCCTTTTGAGCAATTTCTTCTCATTTCACAATATCTATTGCACATTTCAGACTTTATTTACTCTTTCAGTTTCTCACACTGAGGAGACAATATGATGGTTACACACGTGAGCCTGATTTGTTTCATTATGAATATGATCTGAAATTGCCTCCATTTACCTCTACAATCCTCACATTTATCCTTGTTTATGATGGAATAGTATTTCATTGTATAATAATAACACATCTTTTTCATCCATTTCTTGATTGATGGCCTTATTTTAAACAAATGCCAAATAACTAAGGGACCCCCAAATATATTTTTTGAAATCTTAAACTTCAGAATTTATTTGTTTGTTTGTTTTTTTGTTTATTTTTTGTTTATTTATTTTTGTGGTACCAGGAATCGAACTCTGGACCTTGCAGGTGCTTATGCCTCTGAGCTCTATCCCTGACACAGCTTCAGAATTTAAAAGCGACCAAGAGAAATAAAAAGGAAAACATGTCAATAGAGTAAGTTGAGATAATTTAAGAATTAAGAGAGGACAAAAGAGAAAAAGAAAGAAAAAAGGAAGGTGGTTTATT
Organism: Myocastor coypus; assembly: GCA_004027025.1. NCBI lineage: Eukaryota > Metazoa > Chordata > Mammalia > Rodentia > Myocastoridae > Myocastor > Myocastor coypus. The sequence goes on along the minus strand of PVJA010037394.1, from coordinate 1,591 downwards.
GAGTCCTCTCAGTGACAGTTAAGCCAGCTTACAGGTCACAGCCTTTTCAGTTCCAATCCATCCCTCTTCCCCGCTTGGGCCCGGATGGAACATCTGGACTTTACTATTTGGCTCCAGCTTACAGGTCACAGCCTTTTCAGTTCCAATCCATCCCTCTTCCCCGCTTGGGCCCGGATGGAACATCTGGACTTTACTATTTGGCTCCTGTTAGGCTCTGGCAAAAGAGCGACCTAGGAGAAAAAACTCAGTGTTGGAGGAAAAGGGAGTGTTTTAAAAATTTTTATTTTAAACTACTTAATTGAGAATGACTGATATATATATATATATATATGGCTATGCACATTTAATGATTATCTGATAAGTTTGGAAATAATTATTTATCTATGAAGCTTTTGCCACCCTAAAGCCATAAAAATGTTGGTCTCCTTCCAGCATTTCGTTTCTTCTGCACCTTTGTGGCAAAGTACGTGACAGAAAATCCAACCTCTCATTTTTAAAAAATATTTTTAAAACTTTTGCTTATGTATTTATTTGTTACAGGGTCTCACTACACAGTTCAGACTCATAGAGATCCTCCTGTCCCATGCTCCTCAGTGCTAGGGTTACAGGCTTGCACCACCGCGCCAGGGTTCAGGGTCGGCACAGTACGCCTGGGGTTCTGGGGCAGCACGGCATGCAATTCTGGGGATCAAACTCAGGACGTTGCACTTGCCAGGCAGGTGCTAAGAGGGCTGAGCTATCTTCCCAGCCCCCAACATCTCATTAAAATTTAATAATATAATATAATATAATATAATATAATATAATATAATATTGTGGCTATAGGCATTGTGCTTTATATCAGCAATGATCTTTTAGAGCTTTCAATAACAAAAGGCCCTCACAGCATGTGCCGCAGGTTCACCCCGGGTGCTGTGTACCATAGCAAGTCTCCAGAATTTATTTACCTTACGTAATAGAAACTTTGTAACCTTTAATCATCATTGTCTCTTTCCTAGCTTGTGTGAGTTTCCTATTTTATTTTATTTTATTTTATTTTATTTTATTTTATTTTATTTTATTTTATTTTATTTTGAGGCAGGGTCTCGCTATGTGGTTGAGGCTGGCCTTGAGTTCACTTTTGTAGCCCAGGCTGGTCTCAAACTCACACCAATCCTCCTGCCTCAGCCTCCCGAGTGCTAGGATTACAGGCGTGAGCCACCACGGCCGGCGAGTTTCCTATTTTAGATTTCACACAAATGTGAACACACATATTCGTCCTTCTGTGTCTCCTTATTTCACTTAGCAGAATGTCCTGCATATCTGTGCCTGCTGTCGCAAGTGGTAAGATTTTCCTTATAAAGCCTCCACTGTATGCGTGGGCATTATTTTCTTTATACATTTCAACTGTCTATTAACATTCATGTTAACTACACACTGCTTCACAACTAATGGGTGAAAGAAGCCAACAAAAAAGGCAACTAAAAAAGTCTTGAAACAAACAAATATAGAAGCATAAATAGAACTATTGTATGGAGCCAAAGAGGTTCTAACAAGGAAGTCTATAGCAATGAATGCCTGCATTAAAAAGAATGTCAAAAAAAGAATTAAA